>SCLH01002002.1:23145-34815 GCA_004367855.1 Oikopleura vanhoeffeni | reverse complement strand
AATAAGCGGTCAAAGTTCAAGGTCAATTTCAGTTCATCGTAGAGACTTAAAAGAATCCTCAAAAAACTGGAAGGGTCGACTTTCTAATGAACGTATTAGCAACTATGGGTCAATCACGTACTGAAAGGTCGCTAAAGCGCAAAAACTGGTCCAATTTTTGAGATTTCACAGGGGTTTCTGAAGCCAGTTTTTGCGCTCTAGCGATCTTTCAGTACGTAATTGACCCATAGTTGCTAATATGTTCATCAAAAAGTTGACCCTTCCGGTTTTTTCAGGGTACTTTAAAGTCTCTACGATGAACTTGAAATTGACTTTGAACTTTGACCGCTTAATAAACGCGGCTGATCACCAGTTAAACAAAATATCAAAAAAAATAATGTTCTGTCTCTGTCATCTGTAAGAATATTCATAGTCAAATATGTCAAAATATGTAAATTTGAAACATATACACAAATAAATAATCATTATCTGGGTTTTTTATACCATTTCCATGGTCAAACTCTCAAGATCACTAATTAGTGAACATATTCTACAAATTAAGATTATATTAGATTATATATTAGATTATATTAGATGAGGGGGTCGGTGCATTTTGGCAGATACAGATATGGCTCTTGATGAAAAACTTTCACTGGTTTATTATTGTCTCAATATACCACCAAAGTAAGTTTCAATACTCCAGGCAACTTTTGTAACTAAAGAATTTCGAGTTATTGCTTTTTAAAAAAAATTTGAGTTCGAATTCAACTTTCGAATTCCACAATTATGAGAAATTTGAAAAAAGTTTCGAGCATATAAAAAGAATGCCTCATTTTTTCGCGTAGGTGACTACATATTTTTATATGATATTTAAAAATTATACCACATTTTTTGGGATTTTCGGTCGAAACTATTTGGAACTATTTGAAAATTTTTCCTCATTTCTTGTCAAAAACTTCAAACTTATTTTTAAGAATCCTTATGAAAATATTGGGAAGTGGCTACTTTCACTATATTCAAATATGTCCTTGTTTTGTTTCTTTGCTCTTGTTTATACCCTGAATCGTATCTTTTGAAGTAAAACTACGGTTTGGCAGAAGTCATCGAAGCCCCTTCTATCAAAGATGAAAGAAAATTTAATCACACGCAAACTTGGCAAAATGGTGACCAACCATCCACCGTTTAAAATGTCTTTCATTTAACTCATGAAAAAAAATTTCTTTGATGTGCTAAAATTTCGGTTTTTCGTTCTTTTTTCAACAATTTAATTTTCGATTTTGACGTAAAAACTATAAATCGAAATAAAATAAATTTTCAACGGTGGTCGAAACTAAATAATTAATACTAATTAATAAAAAAAATTAAATTAATTTTACTGTAATTTAGACCCCTTCGATAGCAAACGCGCGTTTTTCGAGTGTTTTTTCAAAAGACGATTTATGAAATAAAAAATATCGATCTGACAAAAATCAGATTAAACAAAGTGAGCTCAGAAGTTCCAAGTTACGGTCTAAAAAGTTTTTTTTTCAGAATGATCGAAGTGACTAAAAATTNCCCATCAAGCGAAAAAAAATTGAAAAAGTGCAAATCTGCCAAAATGCACCGACCCCTTTAAGAAACATTGTATTATGGTTATAAATTGAGATTCGCGCGCTGTTTGATACCAAATTGACGAGCGAGTTTGTTTACTTTCGCGGCAAATCTCGCGGCCAGGTTCTCGCTTCCTGGAAGTGACGGGCGTTTTGTTCTGCACCGCGATTTTTCGCCGTTAATCTGAATCGATAAAAAATGACAAAACGTATAATTTTCAAAGATAATTTCAGCAACATAAAAATTTATTTCAAATTGAATTTATGATGTGCACAGTCCAAATCTTCACAGATATATTCGTTTAGTAAATCAGCTGTGATTCCATCTTCAGAATAAAACATTGGTTTTGTGATGATTCCATCGAAAGTTTCTCCTCCGAAAATAATTTCAAGATTTTCAGTTTCTGTCATAGTGCAATTTTTCAGAGTAACTGACTCGAATTTGGGAACATTTTCATCCTGATCTTCATGTCCTCTGAAAATTACAACTTCATTTTCAAATAATGGAAGAAAAAAGTCACTCATAAGTTAGGATTATTATGAGTAATAACTGAAAAATGAATGCTACGAAAAAATCTTTCTGCATCTCTACCGTGAATGCGGTCTGAAAGCCCGATTCAAATGTTGCTAAATTTGGGAGGAATAACGCACTCGGCTTATTGGCTGAAACTTATACGCTACATCAAAAAAAAGTTCACCTTAGCCAATCATATCAACGCATTAAGCATCTTTTGAATCAGGCTTGCCGTCCGCATACGAGGTGAACAGCCATAAACTTGATGATTAAACCTGATTTTTAGGCAATTATACCTACTCATAAAAATCAATTTTCGGAGTAAGCACCGAATTGAATATATAATTAATCTGTTTTCCACGGCAAAATCGTGCTTTTGAATTTTAAAAAATAACAAATTTTAGCACATCCAGAATTATATTTTTTTCATGAACTCAATGAAATAAATCGAATTCAGTGGTTGAAAGACTTAACAATTTGACAAATAAAACTATTTTTTTAATTTTTGACTAACCTTGAGATTTCGATGACATAATTTTCAGCCATTCTTTCTATTAAAACAGTATGAAATTCGCCATTCGCAATATTTAATTCAAATGTTAAAATCAAACGCAAATGATCATTATTTATGCTGACAACTGTTCCGTCCATTGAGAAAGGTTTCAAACCGAAAGAGAAAGAACGGTCATTCTGGCTTGTAATGTGCTCGATTGTTGTGTCCGCCAAATGCACATTAAATCGATTTTGTTGTTCGTTATGCTTGTAAATACCTACACCATCCAAAATATTGTACATCTCGGAATTTCTGAATAACAATAAATAATATTCAAAATAAAAAAAATTAAATAAATAAATATTTCGAAATAAGTACTGTTGTTTGCGTCTATAAGCCCCCTTTTATAATAACACTTTTAACTAGGACAATAGCGAAAATATATGTACAATAACACGGTTTTTGAAGAGAGGTCTTTATATTCTCTCTCACATTGTTTTTATAATTATGGTGTCAACTCCATGATTTAGTCAATAGTTTTTGGCTTTCCTTTTTTAAATTGTAGAAATATCATCGTATTAAAAATGACTAATTCATTCTCAGAAGAATAAACCAACAATGATTATGACTCTAACCAAAATTCTCAAAAAATTTAAATATTAAATCTCTAAGGAGGTGTTCAACGCAAAATAGGTCAAAAACATAGTTGTGTAGTCTGTTTCATGCTAACTAGAGATACGACAAAATATATCCCATATTCACACTTTTGTTAATATTCCGGCCCTGATTAGGAAACGTAGTGTGTTTTTAAGTATTAGAGCCGGGATATTAACAAAAGTGTGAATAGGGGATATGATACCACCAGAAATACAATTGGGTCAATTGCCGTCGAATAAGGTTTGAAAATTTATTGTAATTTCGAAAATAATTTTTTTTCAGCGTTGAAAACGAAGCTCTAAAACTTTCAATTTAAGGGGGTAATGTGCACTATTTTTTCAAATGATGATCAGACTAATTTGATCAAAAAAATCACAATGGTGGTAGTCTCGCATCCTACAGACGTCTAGTTCGGCGACCAGGAGACCTCAAAGACCTAAAATGAGCCATTTTTTAGTGAAATTAGAGACCATTTTTACCGGTTATCACACATTCGACTTTTGATTTTATTCTATTAATACGATGATTTTATGTTGAAATTTGATCCGGCCGAGCCTTTTTTGATACAAATGTAAATTAAGGGGTTGCGGTCGCAATGTTTCTAGGCCTCAAAGTTCTACATTAGATCATCGTAAAAATAAAGTAAAATTTAAAGTCGGGTGTGTGGTTACTGACAAAAATAGTCTATAATTTCACTCAAAAATGGCTCATTTTTTATCTCTGAAGTCTCCTGGTCGCCGAACTAGACGTCTGTGGGATGCGAGACTACCACCATTGTGATTTTTTTGGTTGAATTAGTCTGATCAACATTTGAAAAAATAGTGCACAGTAGTTAACTGCCAACAAAAAATATTTCTTTCTAGAATGGTACTTTCTAGAGCAGTACTTTCTAGAGCTCTGAAAATACCGTTTATCGATGATAATTTATAAATAAAGAAAATATGACATTTTCACGTTCCAGACCGTTAATAAGCTCAAAACGCATTTTTGTCCTGACCCCCTTAAACTTACTTCATGTCATCATTTACATGTAAAATGTGAAAACATGCTGCCAATGATGGAACTGCACCATTTTCAAAAGTAGCAAGATAAGGTACTAGCCACTCTGGGATAACATCAACTCCACCGAAAGTCATATTTGATTTTTCAAGATTTCTGATAAGAATTTTATACTCGTTCTCTTCGATACTTTGAATTTCTGTTAATAAGATCATAATTAAAATATATTTATATTGTCGGATTTCAAATAAAAAATATTGAATATTTTTAAAAATTTAAAAAACAATAATTAAATTTCAGATCCAAAACTTTATTATCTGGGCGATGAGTATCTGAGCGAGTATAAACTGCAGCAAGTCCATTTTTGGTGTCCTTCTTGTCCTTCATCGTCCCTAAAGATTTTTTCATAAATGTTGATTTTTTTCTGAAATTTCTTACCGTAAACTAATTTTAAATGTGATCTAGTTCCAATATGAAAAACTTCTTGAGTATATGTCCGAACTTCATGATCTTTATCTGCTCTTATTTTGTAAATATAATCTTGGCCGGATTTCTCCAAAACCATAAACGCTTTTGTCTCGTCATCATAAATAAGAGAAATCAGGGCATTTTCATGAAATTTAGTTTCCTGAAATAATATTACGGATTATGAAAAAATCAAGATACTTTTGAAATGTGACTCCTTTCTATGAAAGTCAGAGAGTCAAATTATAAATTTTACCTTGAACTCAGTATTGACGACAAGTCCTTGCTTATATTGTATCTCAAGATTTGAATGAGGAAAAGTTACATAGGACTCCTCTCCATCTAAACACAGGCAAGTATCACGGGGTACTTTATTATCTAAAATAAGGTGTCTAATTTGAAAAATATTATCTAGTCTGATGAAAAAAGATGACACCTACATATAATTCAATTTTAAGTTTCAAATTACGTAGGCTTCACACTATAAAAAAATAAATTCGACACCCAATCTTGTCCAAAAAATGTAGCCTCTATATTTTTTCTTGTTTTGATGTCGAAGCATTCGTTTTCAACTTGAGGAAGATCTTCAACGAGCAGATTTTCATTGGTATTTTCTTGAACAGATTTCATGTTGTACAATGACAGAGGACGACCATTCAAAATTGGATTTTTCAAAGAAAATTCATTATCCATAATTTTGTGATCACTCATTTCTGACAAAAAGCCAAAAGTTGCTGAAATTTAAATTGTTGAGTGTGCAATTAAATATCAAAGAAGGTCCCAACAAAAATATTCTGACAGAAACTGACAAAAATATCGATAACCTATTGAACAGTATTACTTATTAAATAAATATTATCAGATATTGCCGATACAATTATTAAGAATTTTTTAAGAAATAAGTATCAGTGAGAGGACATCACAGTTTTACCAAGTGACCGCTTCCCAGGAAAATAAATTTCCGGCAAATTTTTTTCAAAACTGATAATCAAAAGTTTTATCATGATTTTACCTTTAAAATTTTGTTCTTCTGAATTAATTTTCCAGTGCTTTTGCCTTGGAGTTAAATTCTTGTTGACAATTTGGTAATTTGTATTTCCATTGGCTTCGCCGTCTGTGCGTCCATCGTTCGTTTCGTCACAATATAAGCAAGATGTCTCAATCCACATTGAAGTTCCCGACGAAATTAATTTGAACTTTTTTCAGATTTATATATCACCAATATTTCTGTATTTAAATAATATTTGAAAAAAATGATACCTTCAATGGTCAGAAAAACGGTTTCAAAATTTGAATTTCTAAAATTTGTGTATCCCACATTTAACAAATAAAAACATTTTTGAAAAATAAAAATTCTCTGTTAGCATTTATTTTTTGACTGTAGTGAAAAATTAATAGACGCAGAAAAAAAAATTAAAATGGTGGTTTTTTGTTAAAAAATTTTTTGATTGCTAGAAAAATTCTTATGTAAGAAATTTTTTTAAATATATGTTTTTCTGTTAATAAATTGTTTTTCTTGTTAAAAAATTTTGTTTTAAAAAAATGTATCTGTTAAAAAATTTTTAAAGCCCCTGTCTTTAAAGAATATATTAAACCTGACTGATACCACTGTTTCGACTGCAAACTATTAGTCTCTATTTGAAATTGATCACCTTGATTGACCATTCGCACATTGACTTTGTTGTTGATAGTCCTAATCTGCAAAAATGTGGACTTATTTGTGATAAAAAATTAAATCAAGTGGTCTTATTTCAAATGAACGCTCGACGGACAAATCTGCCACGACTATTTTTTTCTTTTCAACATTGCTAATAAATCAAGCTATGAGGCAGTTACAAATTCATTCAAAATGTTTTCGTAAAAGTATACGTGAATCCTTATTAAAGTCGACAAGTTAGGAGATTCCGTACAACCCTCTCTTTTTTCCCTATCCAATTTGGAGAAAGTAGGCTTCATGATTGTACAAAATGTCTCTACTGTTCGAGTCCAAAAATAATATGTTATACTTACGAACGTATTCGCAGAGCTTCAGCATGGCCAAAAAAGCAACTAAATTTATTTTCAAATTTTGCCAACTGGGAGCATTTTCAGAATGTCTTGGTCCATAGACCTTCAATTGCGGCAAACTGCAATTTTATCACATTCCTCAAGATCAACTGCCAAATCACGCCCCAAAAACAAAATTTGATTATCTTTTGATTCAATAAGAATGTCAAATTTAAGTTCAAATTGATCATTAATATCAAATTTTGGAGTATCATATAATTCGATTGCCATTTTTGGAGTAAATTTCATTGAATTTTTATTTTCATCGAGGCGTGATAGTAAACCGCGGGAACTTTTTATCAAATGCTCAAGTTCTTCTAGATCGTTGTCGACGGAATCGTTAATATCGTCGATTTCATCCCGGATAGCAAAGATACCATCTTGCTTTTCGTCATCTAGTTCTTCACTAATACGGTCTATATTCAAAAACATTTCACTGCCATCTTTAAACGGCTTACTTTATTAAGTATTCTAGCACGATTCTGATATCGTTTGCCTTCAAATCATTTATACGATAAATGGAATATCAAAACGGCTCCTGGAAAGTCCACTTAGTTTTTTATTTTATAAACACTGTGTTTTTGAGAAAATATTCATAAAATAAATTTGCCCTAGCCGATTAATTTCATAAAATTTTTCAACATTTTAAAGTAGTTTTTCAAAAAAATAATTTAAGTCCGCCATGCCTTGTACTTTATTTGATAATTCTTGATAGTGTCTTCAAAAATATTCCAGTTTATCATCAAAACCATTCGTAGCCGTTAGATAGATCCCCGACATAATTCACAATATCAGTAAGTCGCACATTGAATTCATTGATATCGTTAAATTTAGCTTGTATATTTTTCTTGGATTTGTTGAACAATTTTTCATCAAAATTGTAAATGGGATCAATCAAAATAAAATCAGTTTCGGCAATTTTGTCTGAGTTTGGGTTAATATAAATTTCAGTTATTTTCATACTTTTTTCAGTACCAATGTACATAATATAATGTATTCTAGAACTATTCATCTTCTAAATAGGTCACAGCCATAGTGTGGGTGCAAGTTGAAATTTTTTAGTTAGCTGGTAGACTAAGGTAGGAACGCCAAAGTTTTTTAGCTAAACATTTTTGGAATTATTTTTAAATTATTACCAGTAAAAATATTTATATCTGATGAAAAAAATTCATAAAAATTGTCAGGAATTGCTTAAAAATCAAAATTTGTTATTTAAATTGGCTATCATTGCTTGAAATTTATAATTTTTTCGAAAAAAATGTCAAGAAAAATTCCAAGCCAATTGATAGGCAATTTTACAACGGATTTTTATTTTAAAACAATTGCTGACGATTTTTACGAAATTTTTATCAGAATCCGATCATCAGATAGTAATATTTTTAATGGGCAACATATATGTTCCTACCTTATGTGAGACAGTCTTACTTAGACTCATGTTTGTTAAGAACACGCCTCCGCAACCAAAATAAATTATTGGAAACTTCTAATTTGACTCAACCAGGATGAGACATCTTGTTGATTTTTAGTCTCGTGAATACACAAACTTTTTTTGTTTTATTTTAGACCCTTAACTTGCAAAAGTTTCAATCTGTCTGCAAGAGAAGTAAGTTTGACATCTTCGGTTATCGTAATTTCTCCATTTTCATACTTTGTTAACAATTCGGCTATTTCGTCAAGCTCCACAGTGAAAGCATTTCTAAAATAAAACTACAGTCCTCGCTCGCTTACTGGTACACCCCTAACTGGTTAAAACGCCCTAACTGGTACACTTTTTTTGGGTCGGTCAATGGTATAGTTAAAAAAGTGCAGAATTAAGAGAGATCTACTGGGAAGAGTACAAGTTAAAAACTTTTTTTGGTTATCTCATTTGGGCATTCTAGATTAACTCAGGTGAGACCGCAGTTAAAAATGGCCCAGCCGCCCGTTCGGCTCTGTGGAGTCAGATTATTAAATGCCAATTATCTATAGTTTTTCATTAAGGGACCTACCTAATTACGTCTTCAGTTTGAAAATTCTGAAAATTATCTCGCTAATGATTAAAAAAGTTCAAAATGAACTATATTATTTGAACGGTGAAAACGTTTGAGGTATTATTAATACCGTATTAAGCCTGAAGTGAAGTGTGATTCGTTAGCTAATCAGTGCGAAGAGACTCAAGAGAAGTTAAGGCTCAACAACATCAGTTTTGTATAAGCCCCTATATCGATCGGGGGTGCTTTAAGTGCCCAAAATTTGTTCGTCGTGCTTGACCCCATTTCACATCTGTCATTTTTTTCTAAGCCATTTTGATAGTTATAAATTCCCAAAAATTGGGCACTTAAAGCGCGCGCTTTAAATGCCCAATATTTTGTCAATTCTCAAGCCGCAATAAATTGGGCACTTAAAGGTCACTCATATCGATCATGATGCCCAAGTTACTTAAATCTCTTATTCCCTATTCTTTTAAAAGGCAAATGAGAGATTTAAGTTACTCGGGCATCATGATCGATATAATATTATACGTTCCGGAGCAGATTCGACTATACCGTAATAGGAGTAAAGTCTTATTTTTTCTGTATATTAGCCTCAATATATGTTTTGGAGAGATTTGAGTTTTTTTTCAATAATAAGTACTGTAATCCTCCCAAAAAATTTGGTCGTTCACTTGGTCGACGATGATCCCATTATGTATAAGGCTCGAAAACCCGTTTAAAGTCGATCGGGCGCTGCACAGCCGAACGGGCGGCTGAGAGTTAAAAAAAACAAAGCTGACTTTAATCACAGAGAGGGGACCGATATCGCCGAAAGTTTTTGTCAAAATAAATTTGGCGATATATGAGGACAGAAATAAATTTTTTCGTCAAAAAGTGAAAAACGCGTGGGCGCTCGGATTGATGTCATAAACAGGGATCGGCAAAAGCTGGGCCGCTTTTCGGCTTTTCCAGTTTGCCGATCCCTGGTCATACATTACTCACGACTCATAATTTTGAAATTTTTTTTTTAATTTTTTAAGGAGTTTTACAAAAAGTTCAAATGAAATAAAATACCAGAATGTGTAGAATTACGATATTGGGCCAGCGATATGGGGCCTTACCCTGTACAAGTAAAAACATTTTCTTTAGTTTTACCTATTCATGTAAGGAGTTTTGTTAAAATTTTGATTTCTTTGATTCGCTTCGTTAATATCATTATTAGCGTTTCTAAGAAGTTGTTCAAAAGTTCCAATGAAACAGAAAATCTCATCATTAGTAGGATTCAAACTATGCACATTGGTCGCACAATGGACATTTGCAACATCTTGCAGAAAGTCCATTTTTAAATAATTGTCGATTCCACTAGATTTTTCAATAACAAGGCCCATCATATACTTGTACAAGGCTGTAAACTGAATAAAATATTTTAAATTTAAATTATACAACAAATTTTTTTCAAAAGTGGGTGAACAATATTCAATCTTATTTTTTTGAAAAAGTATGCAATCTGTATTTACTGTCATTTATGTATAACGGCTTAATTAAGGGAATGATCAACTCTATTTCAGCTCGATATATGAAATTAATATAAAATGTATTTGGGGCATTTTTTATCAAGATTCAGACATCTGGAAAAAAAATTATTTTGAAAAAAATTTTATATTGATTTTTGAGAAAATTGTGAAATTTTCGAAAATCTATCCGACTTTGTGATGAAATTGAGGGAAAAACGCAACCTAAAAAGTTTTAACCCTCGCTTTTGGCTTTTAAAAATGTATGTTAAAGCCTAATTGTATAACGTTATCAAAATTTATTAATTTTTCCCGAGGGTCCCAAACTAAATTTCCATGGAATACAAATGAATTGTTCTTTTCCTGTCATTGGATAGGTAAAAGAAGGATAAGAGCAACTTTATAACGGGATATCGTGTTCGGCACGATTTGAATAATATTCATGTACTGTATCAGGCTTCTAAATATGACTCATTTTCGTTCCCCTTTCATGCGTTGGTTTAAGGAAAAGATAGGAAAAAATTGGGAAAGGGAGAACAAAACCCACGCAAAATCGTTCCCTTTTCGAAGCTTGTACTGTATCATACAGAAGTTGTTGGCAATAGCTTTTGGCTTTACGCGCGTTTGTTGCCCATAATGTGCAGTACATTGCTCTTATATGAAGAGTGTTGCCCATTGAGCTCATAGTCCGGTTTTTTCCATAAAAAATTCAGAAATCAAAATAGGGTACCGATTTTATTAGCGCATGTTGTAGTGAATTATTCCTGCTTTTTTCATGACATGATATTTTTTTGAAATGTATTTCCTCTTTAAGTTTTTATAGTTAGCAAATTTGACGCTAAATGAACCAGGTAAAACTCGAGGTAGATTTTTGAACCTAGCTGATTAAAAAATGATTGAAATACGACAAAGGTTAAAAACGAAAAAAAACATTACCGTTGCACATAATTGTGAAAAATTATTTTCTCCACGATATTGGTCGATTTCTGGGTAATTTTGACAAAATTCATCAATTTTCGGACTATCGCAGTTCCATTCGTTTTTCAATTTTTCAAGATTCATTTCATATTCTTTAGCCAGTTTTTCAAAGTCTTCTATCGAAATATCTTCAATTTTTATAAGTCCATTTGTTAAAAAGTCAAAATATCCACGTAAGGTCTCAATAGCTTCCATAGCTTCTAGTGTATTTTGATCAATTGCATCGCTTGCTAATTTGCTGTTGACAAGATATTCATTCTTTTTCATTTCAAATTCAAGAAAGTTGATTTGGGATGATAACAATTGAGAGGAAGAAAATGTTTCTTTTGTCAAAAATTCAATTTTTGCAGAATATTTTGTTAAATTTCTTAAAATACGGTGACAAAGAATAAAATACACTTAATTAACAGACTAAATTGAGTCGTTCAATTTATAATTTCAGCATTATTTGAGTGGTCATTTGTTGAATTTTGAATTCAATTTTTTT
>SCLH01002002.1:0-23131 GCA_004367855.1 Oikopleura vanhoeffeni | reverse complement strand
ATTTTATCAAATACGATAAATATGACTCAAAAATGATGTGCAAGTCAAAAAACGATCCTAAATCACTATTAATGAGTTGAAGGGATATTCTTATTCGACCAAAACTGACTGAAAATTTCACATCGACGCTGTAACTACGTCACAGTGAGTGACTCACTCACTTTTTGAGTAGGGTTGATATAAATTTTATTCGGTATTCGTATTATTAATACCTGTGGGGTGTTTTCAACGTGCACTAACGCTTCTACTACGTCACTCATCTATCTAGATGAAGAGAATTTCGAAAACAAGTTGAGATAAACGCAGATGTATTATATGATATAATTTATATCCCATATCATATCCCTTTATCACTTTTTGGTTAGAATGCGTAGCCACAACGTTAAAATCAACACGTTAAAACCAAAAAGTGAAAAAGGTATATTCCTTTCCCGACCAAAGTGCCTAGGCATGCCGCATGCCTCTCAATAGTAAATAGGGTGTCCACAATGTGGACTCCACATCGTTTAAATTTCGGCTTTTGGAAACGACTCATCCGAAAAATTTGTTTTTAAGAAAAATGGTCCGATTAGGACCAATTTTTTTCTTGTCTGACTTTTGTCTTATTATGTTTAGTGACTTCAAGCTTTCTAACGGAAATTATAGCAAGCACCAGCTCGGGAAACACTTTCGAAGTAGCAACTGATGATGATTCACAGACCAGAGAGTTATTAGTCAAAGACTCTGAGCCACAGCCTTGCAAGAACTCAATCGGATGAGTCGTTTCCAAAGCCCGAAATGTTAACTTTAGAGGCACTTTGGTTGAAAAAATAATCTAGCGAAATCATGTGTGAGTGTGAGATGATAAGTTAGTTTTGGTCAGGGGTCGGCTTAATTGGATTGGATCGGAAAAATGGATCCGATCCAAAAATAGTTTCGAATGTGCACTGGTTTTGGTAGATTAGAATGGCCATCCATCCAGTTCAAAATGACCAAAAAAGATTTATTTTCAGCACCATGATCCTAAATGTATCTCCATAACATCCAACATCTTGTTTGGTCTGCAAGCCATCCATATCTCGGCCCTGCCGTGATGAATAACGTCGACGATTTCATAAGGGTGAATAAATAAATCATAATAATTTTCGTGAGGATGAATAATGGAATTTGGTTCGTGATCAGGTCGATGGACCAAATGCCGCTTTTTTCGAGTGAAAGATTCTTCAGCAAGAACTTAACAAGGATCTCAAAATAATATAACCCTACAGTAACTCTGTAGTGAAAACATAATTAAATAATTATTATATCGATACAAATTGAAATACAAATTGTAAATAAATAAAAATTTATATAAATTAATTCAAATTGATATAAATAAATTTAAATCAATTAATATTACAAGAGTATACTTTCAAATTTGAGCGTAGCGAAAAATTTTGAAAGTATTGTGTTATATATTCAGTTTGACGGCCGAATTATTTTCAGTCGCGATATTTAAACTATATATTTTGACTTTGTTTGATTTAATCCATCACGAGCCAGATAATAAAGACTCTTATCAGGCGATGCAACGCGTTGACCCCTGTCTATTTTTTCTCGTGATTCTTTCCTTTAAAAAGTAAAAATTATAATAAATTGAATTTTGGGGGCGGGGTTTAATACACGTTTTAAGTCTTCAGGTCTATTGAGTTCTATTTTGACTGTACTTTCATTGATTTATGCATTCAATAGTTGATAAAATTCACAAGTTTGTTTCCTATTTTGTTTATCGAATAAACTTGTTAGTGGTGAGGTAACCAACAGCTGTCATAGGCAAATAAAAGCGGAGATACATAAGCTCAAATTCAAATTTGCACATAAACTTTTTTTTTATCAAAATTTTTATTAATTCTGAATAAATTATGACTTACAAAAAATAAATTATTGGTAGACAAAAAAAGAGGTATTTGGCGCGTAAATTGCCAGGGATGTAGCTGAGAATGACACAATAGTTCCGGAAACAAATTTTTTGTTATTTTATACAAAACCAAAAAGCCAAGATGGTTTCCGTACAAATCACCTTTACAGATTTATGACTTATGGTTAGTAAGGGAGAAATTAAACACGATATTGGCCAGAATAACAATTAAATAACGATAAGCAAGAAAGCACTAATAAAAGTACTGAAAATCACCAAATTTTAAACTTTTTGTCAATTATTTTTCACGATTTTTTTCAATATATTGATAAATCTGCAGTTCAAATTGTGAACGTTTTCTATGTTTATTTTTTTTATTTTTTAAACTAATTTTTCAGCGTATGATTTATCTTTTTCCAGAAATTTATTTTATAGTCAAATTATTGATTTTTTCATTTCTTATTTTTGTGTTCGTTTTTTCTATTTTTCATCGATCGAATTTTTTGTCCACAGTGAACTAAAGGCTAATCACATTCGCCGCTTTGAAAATGGGATCAAATTTCGAATCTTCAAATTATCGCAAATGATATATTAAATTTTTGAGCAATTTAAGTAAAATTCAATTTTTTTTTCAATTTGAAAATATGTAGAATATATTCATAATATTTTCGGTGGAAATCAAGAAACAAGGACGCAAACTGAATATATAAGTTAAAATAAATTGAAATAAATAAATTTAAAATATGAATTTATGAATTAATATAAATTTGAATGAAATGATATAAATTAGTTTAACTTACTGCATGTTAATTAATTATTATGAATTGTACATAAATATCAAAATATAATTACAGAGAAAATTGTAGAGAAAATTTTAAAATAAAATTGTTCGTTGTTTATGTCTTTAAAATGTCTTTTGTGAATCTTCATTGTCAAAAATAGTGAAATTTTTGTTGTTTTAGAATTTTTTAGAATTATTTAAATTTTTTGAAAAACATTTTTATATAATCGGACACAGATATTTTTGCAAATACATGTAATATCAAAGTTTAAAAACAATGAGTAATAATGATATATTTTTTGAAATTTCCTAATACCAAAAATAATGAGTAAGGATAATTTTTTTGCAAGTTAATATCGAAATTTTTAGAAANAGTTAATACAATAAAATTATTCAAAGAAATCTTTAATTATCAATCTTCAGTAAACAAATATTTATAAAGATTATACAATCAGTACCATAAACAACAACAAAAATGTCTTTAAGTTTTTTTTATTGTTATCCTTAGCTTTACTTGAGCATGCAAAAGAAACTGGAGATTTACAATCGATAATTTTCCATTTCATTTCGTTTGTGGCTAGTGCAACACAACCTGTTTTTTCAATTTTTTTCTCGATAGTCCTGAGATCTTGAATAAGATGTGAATTCATGTCAGTTCCATCACCCCATTTCCAATGAACAAAAGAAGAAGCTCCAGGTGCCCTCAAAATTGCATCAAAATTTTATTTGGAAGAAAATAATTTGAAATTTTATTATGGAAATTTTCTTCGGAAAATTGCATTTCGGAAAATTTTATTTAAAAAAAATCAATTTTGTCGCTCTCCTTAAACCTATCCATCCCTGAGAAACATTGTTTTCATTTAAAATTCTTAACAAAGCTTGATTTTGTTCGAGGCCTGAAATGGGTGCTAGAAACCATTCTTTTTCAGCACATCCATCAATGGCCTGTTGGTAAGTATATCCTCCGCCAATAACAGATCGTATAAATAATCTGAAATCAAGGACGAAAAATTGATTCTCTTTACAGTTTTTTTAAATAAGCACCTAACTTATTTTTGTCCTTTCAAATGAAAAATATAGAAATACAAATTCAATGGTTTCGAATATAAATGCATTCAAAAAATTTAAACTTAATAATAATACAGCCGAGTTAGGGTGTTTTGTAGATTCATATCAACTATGAGTAGGCAAATATATGTGTAGGCTTATATGTGTAGGCGGATAGGAGCGACTGTACTTAGCTTCGGCTGGTATAAAAATTATAATTAAAAAATATTTTTTTATATCAATTTTCGAAATGTATAGCTGCATAAGTATATATAATATTCCCTTTATTACACTTCGCTTAGAATGCGTAACCACAACGTTAAAATCACACGTTAAAAGAAGAAGTCCTCTTACGCATTCTAAGCAAAGTGTAATAAAGGGATATATAATAACTTTCAGTTGAACGTCGTTAACTTTTATCTTCTCCAGTAAACGAAAAACAAATTTTGATGATTCATTTCACAACCAACGCTCCGAAAACAATAAAGCCCTCACTTTGCTGTACATAATTATCAAAAAGTTTAGGCTCTATTTGATAGAATTTTTGAAAATTTAGCTTCTATTTTGTTTTTTCATTTCTGAGAGTTTAAATAAGGATCTGGATATGGATAAGCATTTGGATAACCACCCCGTGTTCGGTTGGGTAGCCCATTGGGCTAAGCCCAATTCAAATGTTGGCAAAACTCAGCTTCACAAATGCATTATGCAGCCAATCACAAATGTGGTCCTGAATTTTGGCTTAAATGATGGGTTGACATTACTTATACATTATACACATTCACCTTCTCGCATTTCGCATCATTTAAATTGTGTTTCCCGACTGCACAAGGGTTGAAGATCCGTATTAAAATTAAGGTTAAAATTTG
Source organism: Oikopleura vanhoeffeni (assembly GCA_004367855.1). Taxonomy (NCBI): domain Eukaryota; kingdom Metazoa; phylum Chordata; class Appendicularia; order Copelata; family Oikopleuridae; genus Oikopleura; species Oikopleura vanhoeffeni. The sequence continues at coordinate 18,561 of SCLH01002002.1, read as the reverse complement.
AATAAATAAAATTGGTGTCTACGTTGATTCTAGTCCCGTATCTATAGTGATTCGATTTTTTAGCAGTTTTGGCGTGAGTTTGAATTTTGCCCATGCAAACATAATGTTGAAGTTTCTCATTACAATTTTTATTCAGCCAGCCATCAGTTGATGCAGCAACACAGCGAGCATTTAGGTTTGGTTGTGGATTATTTTCCGCCCAGCCATCAAACATTTTAAACACTCTTTGAGCGCCTTTTTTGGTTTAATTTTCGAAAAATACAAGCAAATCATTGGTCGGATAGAAAAGTTTTATGGAAAAAAAATCAAAATCCAGCTGTACATTATTCGATATTTTGATTGGTTGAAATTTAAAAAAGACTAAATTATCATTTTTAAACTTTATTCTGATATAGTTTTTTACAAGGAATTCAAACATATGATAAACTTAAATAAATAAGTTTGAATGGCGCATTGAAATTTCAATCAATTTAAATCTTGGTAAAATCTCCAAATTAAAAAAACAATTATTCGTCATCAGCGCAAAATTTTATAAAAATAAAACTTTCATGAAAACTTTTTTATTTTCTAAAACAAATCTTATTTTGCAAAACAAAATATTTATCTGGAAATTGAGCCTGCCTTGTAATTCCCATTCCCAGGGTGCTGGCTCAACTGAAGCTTGTAATCCAATCATTATTGTTTTATTCTCAACGCTCGAATTTTTGACGTCCCTCAATTTCTTCATAAACTGTTGAACACTTGCTTGGCTTTGAAACTGCGCTGGAATTTTATTATTTTCGGAACATTTTTGAGTCATTTCTTCAAACGAATTTGAGGTTAAATCTGTAGTCATAAAATATTCAACGCCTGCATGTTCGAAATTGAAAATGTGATCTGTTGGCTCACCTAAAATTTAATTGAAAGGTCGTCATCAGGAGTTTGTTTTTTAGCATGAAAAATTATAAGATGAACATTTTCAAATATAATTTAGATCAATGTTTAATTTAAGCAACTGTTGTGTTGCACATCAAGCTGCACACATTAAAGCTACACATTAAGTTGCACATTTAACAGCAGGCATTAAAGCTGCACATTGAGCTGCAAACATTGAAGCTACACATTTATCGGAACACATCAAAGCTGAACATTAAGCTGTACACATTCAAGCTGCACATTAAGCTGTACATTTAACTGCACACATTTAAGCTGCACATTAAGCTGCACATTTTGGGTGCACATTGAACAGCACACATTATAGCTGCACATTAAGCTACACATTAAACTGCACACATTTAATCTGCACATGAAGGAGGTGGGAGTCGCAAAAAAGACTAAAAGTGACTTTTAATAAGCGCATTTACCACTAAACTAAAAATAAGAACTTATTAGATATATCGAAAACAGAAACTTCCAAACAAAAACTGTCGATTGTATAAAAAGATAAGTTGATATGATTTCCGTATTCACCGAAAATACTTTATTCAAAAAGAGCGCATTATAAATGATAACATATTGTCGGTAGAACATTTGAGGATTTTATTTGAGAGTGCTCGTATTCTAAAGAAATCGTTTTTTCAAGCTCAAAAATCAGGGGTTTTGAAAAATCTATCTCCTCCGTCATTTTTCGAGATACGTTTAAACATATTCTTTCACCACTTAACATTTCTTAACAGATCGTCGGTGGGATATTTATAAAATCATTTCTGAGTTTTGCTGCAGGACGCCTAGAGCGAAATGTTAAAACACCATTCATTAAAATTATATGTTCATATCTAAATTTTACAAATTCATCAATTTGAATGTGATTTCAAACTTAGATTTTCACAAGGAATTCAAAAATGTTGATGACATTTTTCTAACATGCCGGGAAGTATTAATTTTTGTAAATAATAACCGTTTATTAAAAAGCGCATTTATTTCCGGTTGCGAACAATTAATCAATTCGAAATTCATAATTGTCGAAATTAGCTGCAATCGATCCAGAATCGCCAGAATACTTTGATGAAAGTTATTTTAATTAATATAGCTGATGAATGGCTTGATGACTTCGATTTGCGAGTCCCACCCCCTTAAACTGCAAACATTAAAACTGCACATTGAGCTACACATTCAACAGCACACATCAAAGCTGCACAATAAGCTGCACATTTAAGAAACTAATACGGAGTGCCTCTAACTGGAAAAGTTTTTTGGAGTCAGTAACTGACTGTCAGTTAGTATTTCAGTGAGAAAGGCCCCATTGTAGTTGAGTTTTATCTGATTTATATCAATATTTTTAAAAATTGGAAATAATCCGTCCTCGCCGAAGAGTATGAAACCTACTAAATGATGCATTATTTGGATGCAATTTTGACCATTAGCTTTAAGGGGGTGGTGATAGTGATTTTTGGGATTTCAGAGGCTTCGTACGGTTAGACAAATGCAGACTGGACATTTTTGAAACCTACATGAGAAAGATCTATCTTTGATCTCACGATTTCATTTGACAGTTAAGGGGGTTGACGACTCTGATTTGACATTTTATCGGTGAAATATACTGAAAACTAACAGTTCATGAGAAAAACCGAAAATGCTTATTTGTAGATCTATCCTTAATCTTGCGAAAAAGTACATCACAATTATTTTTGCGCATTACATCNAGATGATGAACTTCGATTTGCGAGTCCCACCCCCTTAACTGCAAACATTAAACTGCACATTGACTACACAATTCAACAGCACACATCAAAGCTGCACAATAAGCCTGCACATTTAAGAACTAATACGGAGTGCCTCTAACTGGAAAAGTTTTTTGGAGTCAGTAACTGACTGTCAGTTAGTATTTCAGTGAGAAAGGCCCATTGTAGTTGAGTTTTATCTGATTTATATCAATATTTTTAAAAAATTGGAAATAATCCGTCCTCGCCGAAGAGTATGAAAACCTACTAAATGATGCATTATTTTGGATGCAATTTTGACCATTAGCTTTAAGGGGGTGGTGATAGTGATTTTTTGGGATTCAGAGGCTTCGTACGGTAGACAAATGCAGACGTGGACATTTTGAAACCTACATGAGAAAGATCTATCTTTGATCTCACGATTTCATTTGACAGTTAAGGGGGTTGACGACTCTGATTTGACATTTTATCGGTGAATATACTGAAAACTAACAGTTCATGAGAAAAACCGAAAATGCTTATTTGTAGATCTATCCTTAATCTTGCGAAAAAGTACATCAACAATTATTTTTGCGCATTACATCATAGGTACAGTATCGTAACAAAGGAAATTTTCCAAACTGCAAAAATATCTCCTCCCAGACGAGTATATCAAATTGAGCTCAAATTTTCACAGATCACGTAACGGTAGTATGTCAATCTTTTCTCAGAGTTTTTTTTGATCCGCGACGAGAACAATTCTAGAACGCCAAATAACCGACGATTTTTCAAATTTCAGACTTCAAAATCTATCTCTCCTATGGATATATTTGCAAAATGGGCTCGAATTTTTATCAAGTATTTCTAAAAACAATTGTAAGAGACTCTCACGGGATTTTTTGCAATTTCCAGCTAAAACTCGAGAATATGATTTTTTTGGTTGAATTTTTCTAAAGTTGGCTCAAAAAAAGCCAGTGAAACACTGATGAGAAAGTTGGCTTACGTCAAGTCGATATTTTGAAGTTTGAGTGGTCAAATTCGAGCAAACGTTATTTTTTAACTTTCATCTTTTAAAAAATACTTAGAAATAATCGAAAAAATGCGAGAATTCGAATAAAAAATTTTGATGATTTGGTTCTTCGTCAACCCTCAAGTACCACTCTCACCAACCATCGGTTAACGGCGGTTAAACACGAGTCCCTAAGCTTTTTTCAAAGAAACAAGGATCCTAGAGCTTATATCGGAAAGTTTTGAGATTTGGTGAGAATCTAGAAAATTGTTGCTAATTTAGTGAATAGGTTCTGTTTTTTTTACTTCAGGGGTCAGGAATCTGGCTAAATGTGCCAAAAAAGTGTTTTTTTGGACTTTTTGATAAAGGCTTTTTCTGTGGGAAATGCCAAAAACGTCATTTTCGGAATGTAACAAGTCCTAGGGGTAGTGAACATCGTAAGGTTGTACTTTTTTGAATTTCGCCCTGATTGGCTGTAAATCGACAAAAAAGTGCGCGAAAATGACAATTTTGAAAATAAAGTGATAATTAAAAAATTTAAATGCCCCCAAAGATTCCTTTGGGTATTGATTTGCTGGAACCGATTATTAGCAACTATAGTCTGATTTTTAACACAAACGGTGCTAGAGATCAAATCATATTTTGATGAAAAACTTCAATTTATTCTAGAATCCGCTTGTGATCAATGCGGACCATAGTTGCTAATATCGTTTCCAGCAAATCATACCCAAGGAATCTTTTAGTGGCATTTAAATTTTATAATTATCACTCTAATTTTCAAAATTGTCATTTTCGCGTACTTTTTTGTCGATTAACAGCTAATCAAGGCAAAATTCAAAAAAGTACAACTTATAGGATGTTCATCACCCCTAGGGCTTGTTACATTCCGAAAATGACGTTTCTGGCATTTCCACAGAAAAAGCTTTTTATCAAAACGTCCAAAAAACACCCTTTTTTGGCATATTTAGCCAGATTCCTGACCCCTGAAGCAAAAATCGAAAAAAACGGAACCTATTCACTAAAATTCAGACAATTTTCTAGATTCTCACAAAATCTCAAAACTTTCCGATATCCCTTTATTACACTTTGCTTAGAATGCGTAGCCACAACGTTAAAATCACACCTTAAAAGGAGTAGCCACGCATTCTAAGCAAAGTGTAATAAAGGGATATAAGCTCTAGGATACTTGTTTTTTTTTAAAAGCTGAAGGACTCGTGTTTAACCGCGGTTAACCAGATGGTTGGTGAGAGTGGTACTTAACTGTCAAATAAAATCGTGAGATCAAAGATAGATCTTTCTAATGTATGTTTCAAAAATATCTAGTCTGCATTTGTCTAACCGTACGAAGCCTCTGGAATCCCAAAAATCACTATCACCACCCCCTTAAACACCAAAAATCATGCCGAAATGTTACATATAGTATCTTTCACACTGACTCATTATTTAATTGATTCATTTTTCCTAATGTGTAGAGCAATACAATCATATTTCTACCTAAAGAAAAACGTATCGTTTAAACACGGTTTTGCCTCTCACTTAAATTTTAACTTTCATGCTTATCAAGAAAATTATATTATAAGCAATGGAACATCGTGCGCAGATTAGAGGTAAAATACAGTTGATTCAAGATGCTTTTTTGCTAATTACTCTCGGGCAATAATGCCTCTCTTTCCCCGCAACGCCCGCATCGTTTTACTGGCATTTGTTTTCTGCTACGTCTGTATCGGGTTCTCGGTATATTTGGCACACCCAGGGTCCCTAAGTCAGTTTTTTCGTTTTATACGATTTTCTTCCAAAATTTTTTTGTGAATTCTGAGAAAATTCTGCATTATAGCATTAAGTATGAATACCTTTGGGTATTTTTAGATAAAGAATTTTCCAAGACGCCAGACCTCAAAATCTCATTTAAAAGATCATTTAAATAAAAAATTGAACGTGACAATAAGTGTTTTCATTGGCGTTACTCATATGATATTAGTTATATCTATTACGATTTTTCTGAGTTTAAGATTTTTGGTGAAAAATAGGGTTAGCGCATCTTTTGGTCTTACCAAATTATGAAAATACCGACTAATAAATCAGATAACGAAAAAAAACATTTGCCTATTAGGAAACTTTATCTTTGGAAATAAAAGGTTTTACTTTGGAGCTTCAAACTGATGTTTAACAAATAAAATTCGAAACCGAAAAAATATAATATTCAAAAAAGTCAAAAAAAATTTTTTCGAGATAGACCAATAGTATGGACCCATTTTTTTTTTGTTTTTAAATTTTTTATTCGAAGTCGTCCTAACCTTGGAAGTGACTTTCAATATTATGATTGATATCAGCTTGATCTAGCCACTCAATTTCGGGAAAATGATCTTTGTCATGGATCGAATTTTTTTTGTGGCCACCAAATCCCTCTAAATCAATTGGCTCGAATTGCCAGTTTACATCTTTAGATGGGATTTCAAATCTATCAATTGTTTTGACACCATTATCAGCAAACCAACACTTTCCTTCTTCTGTTGCTTGACCAAATCTAACAATAAATTCATTTAAAAGATTGTTAATAATGATAAAAGTTTCATAGTTGCTTGGAACACAGTGTCTGAAAAGTATCTAAAATTGCAAAAAATAAAATTAGGCCTTAAAAACATGCTTATTTTTACTTTTCGTCATATTATTTCTAAAAATTCCACAATTACATTTATATTCATATTTATTTACTGAAAGTAACGTTTCTATATTTCATTTTCAAGCTCATAAAACATTTTTATTAATACCTTTTGTAAGTTAAAAAAATCTAAAGCACAAAATCTTTTAAATAAGGTTTTGGTATTTTTAGTAAAGGATAAAGTTCACTTTATAATAGAGTAAAATGTGTATGAATACTTTGCTCATTTAGTCATAGAAGATTTATTTGTATGAAAAACGATTCATTTTTAATTTATAACAGCGCCACTAAGTGCTGACACCAACAAAATTTTGCGTCATTTTTATCAGTGCCAAAAACTACGTTGATGACTAAATTTTCAGATTGATACGTTAGCCCATTTATAATTCTTTTAACTCCCGTAGTCTTTCTGGTCATGCGTGACCAGATGCCCTTTAATCGCAATTTAGGACCCTTAATCATTCATGAACGAACATTTACAAAGTGACCATCAACTATTTGAATAATTGACGTTTGTGCGTTTTTTTTTTGAAAATTTTTACTGTATTACAGTACTTATTTTTTGCAAGAATTCTTGGAATCACCAAAAAAACCTTTCACACGTGACCGTATATTCAAGCAATAAGGTTGGCAAAAATATAACTGTTTTTTTTCAAAAATTACTTAAATCTATCATTGAAAAAAATGAAGAGGTTCTTTAGAAATTTTTAAGACTTTTTTCTATTACACCAAAGTCCAAAAACGATCACGTGACCTTCAAATTAAGAAATAGGGTTTAGGTTCAAGTACACAAATAGTACTCTAATTTCGCCGAAAATTTTTGAGACCAAATAACCATTCAATCTTAGAATTTTGAACATAACGGCATTTCCCAAAAACGTCACGTGATCTCATTTTTCAGGAAATAAGGAAACCTTATTTTTGAATTATTTCGTCACGTGATTTTATTCGGACTATGATGTAATGAGAAAAAAGTCTTAAAAACGTTTGAAGTTCATCCCAAAAGTTTTTATATAATTTGAGTACTTTTTCAAAATACCGTATATCAATTTACCGTGAAAGTTCATCGTAGAGACTCGTAAGTACCCTCAAAATAATCGAAATTGTCAACTTTCTGATGAAAATATTAGCAACTATTGGTCAATTATGTACTGAAAAGTCGCCAGAGAGCAACAATCCCCCTGTGAAATCTCAAAAATTTGACCATTTTTCGCTCTTTAGTGACCGTTCAGTACATAATATTTTTTGTTTTCGAGGTATATTTAACGCATTTTAATAGGTTTTAACTACATTTTTATTTTCTTAAAAAGCATTCGATTTCATCAAATCATCTTCAGTTTTGTTGTGAGGGAATAAAACAGATTTTTTGAGTAAAATTTTTTCGCAGGTGACAACAGAATAATTAGGCAATTTCATTAGAAAGTCGACCTCTCCGTTTTTTTAAGGATTCTCACAAGCCTCTACGGTGAACTTAAAATTGGGCTTGAACTTTGTCATCAAAAATAGTTCTTTTTTAATTTTTAAGAAGCTGATTTTGTAAAAAATTTAATAAAAACATTAAATTATTTTTGCAGATTCAACACCCAAATTGGTGTCGGTTAAATACTTTAAATTTGAAAATGTCTAATTAAGCCTAAATTCTTATTACTTATGCATTTGTTCGTGAAAATCGTGGAAAAGAAAAGAGTTTTTAATTTTCTTATTGACATTTGATACCTTTTTATTAATTTTTTTCACAAATTGTTTATATAGGACTATTAATAATTATTTGAATTATATTATGAACAATGAAAAAATATATGTTGATAATGAATCTTCGGATATATGCTCGATTAAAAACGTCTAGTCACGCATGACCAGAAGTTACTATGGGTCCAGAAGTTGTCGGGCACTACGGGAGTTAATACATCACATAATGTGATAATAAATTTGATGTACAGGGGGGGCAATATCGTCAACAGTTTTAGGCTAAAACTTTCGGCGAAATCGGGGATTTTCGGCGATATCGACACTTTCAGAATAGGTTCGAATGAAGTGAATCACCAAAATGCCTAAAATTAAGTACTTCGCCGAACGCAGTGAAAAAAAAGTTAAAAAGAGTAAAATTTGAGAAATTCAATCTTGAAAATTACGTCATTCATGACGCCCACAAACTAATTTTTAATAGAAATCTCCAATAAATTTGGCAATATTAGGAATTTTCGGCCATATTGGCGCTGAAAGTACTTTAGCTATAACTCGTGAAATTCTGTAGGTTTTTTTCGGCCATTTTGGCAAATTCGGCGATATAATATCGATATTGGGCCGGCGATATGCCCCCCTGTATTGAATTATTATTCCTAAATAATTCATATTAATAATCATATTATCCATCACAATTGTAATAATTTAATTCATCACATTTGTTATCCTTTAAATTATTAATAAAATAATGTACCGTTCGTGAATTATTTGGAAGAGCTGTTTTGCGTATGCCAGTTCAGTTTCGGCATCGAGGTGGATATTTTCCCATTTTGACTTAATAAATTCTTCACTGGAAATAAGGTCGTTGAATGTTCTCTCAAGCATTTGAAATTTTTCGGGAGTCATGGTGCCATCCTCAAAACCATTTCCAACAATATCTTATTTTACGGGTTTCAAATCATCGTCATTCATAGTTAGTTTATCAAAAAATATATGGGGGTCAAGGTTTTAGATTACTGACCCTCAGAGGACAGATCATGAACATTTGAAAAATGCGGAATCTGAGCATTTGATCCCTTCCAAATCTGACCAATAAAATCGGCCTATCCGGCAATCCAGGGTTTTGATTGGGTGCTAGTATCCCGCGTTGTTTGTATTATTCAAATATTCAGGGTGTGTTCTCTGAGGGTCTAATACATATAATTTATAATTAATCAAACTTTGATTATCAAAGAATAAAAAAATTATCAAGTGAAATAAAAAACCACATCGCCTCGGAAAAATCTCGAGAATCAATCCGGCTCGTGATTGGATGAGTTCTTTCAGCTTTAGTGCTATCGTCAACTATATCGATTACGCGACTTCCTGGTCGTTAGTTACTAGATTTTTGGTCAAAATTTTTGAATAATTCGGCTTTCGAATACAACTCATTCGATTACATTTTTTGATAGCTCAAACTGAGCACAAATATCTGCTTAATAATATAATAAAATAATTGGTCTATCGGATCAATTTTATTTTATCTTTTTTTCTGAGATTTCTGAAATTTTTTATTTATTAGTTTTTCATGAAAAAATTGGAAGCAATGGTCGGATTTAGACCAATTTTTGTATTTTATTATTAACAAGGTATTTGAGCTCAGGTATTTGAGCTATCTAAGGATGTAATCGGATAAGTTGTTTTCAAAAGCCGAATTATTTAAAAAATTTGGCCAAAAATCTAGTAAATAACGACCAGAAAGTCGCGTAATCGATATGCTAAGTTTGCGAATTACAATTAAATTCAATCATATAAATTATAAATAAACCAGGAAACAAGCACAAACTTATTATATGAATTACCCGCCCTCAGAGTACAAATCCTTAACTCGTAGACTTTAGACATGAATCTGTACCCAGACTCGATTTTAGCCAACGCGTTTGCCTCACTTTTAATCGGCCATATTAGCAAAGTTTCATTATCACATTCATTTTTCCAATAGCTTAAATAATATTTCAGCCAGTTTTCTATACAAATGAAAAAAACAAAAATAAATTTTTAAACGATTGAAAGGCATTTAATGAGGATAAGAAAACAAAAAGTTTGCGAAAATTACCTCCTGTTACACCTAGAAGTGCAATAATAAGAATGAATATTAAACCTTAATTTATATTTGCAATCACCTCATATAAACTTCAAATGATTTTCTATCGCTCTGTTTAAAATATATTATATTGTTTTTTACAAAATCTGTCTAGTTTAATGACTCTTAAATTATTTGGAATCTTATTTCTTCGTGAGAAAGAAGAAAGATCACACGCCTACGCATGACTCACTGATTCTTATTTTCAGTGTTCCGGAGTTTGTTACTTCTAGGACTGCCTTATTTAAACCGGAGGCCAATTTAAAATGCATAAAAGTCTTTAATTCGTGACAATTCTTTAAGGGGTCTTCACGTGTTTGGTATTTTTGGAAATCATTTACATAATTTAAAAAAGTACTCAAAATTTACGGTCAAAAAATTCCAGGGTCAACTTTCAAACGTTTTTAAGACTTTTTTTCATTACACCAATGTCCATAAAATCAGGTGACGAATAATTCAAAAATAAGGTTTGAAATATGATCATAGTAATCCTTATTTCTCGAAAATAAGATCCCGTGACGTGTTTGGAAAATTTATTATGTTTCAAAACTCTTGAATTAGGTGTAATTAGCCCAAAAAATTTTCGGCGTAATTTGATCACTATTTGTGTACTTGAGCTGAAAACCTTATTTCTTATTTGAAGGTCACGTGATCGTTTTTGGACTTTAGTGTAATTGGAAAAAACTCTTAAAATCCTAAAGAACATCTTCACTTTTTTCAAATGTGATTTAAGCAATTTTTGAAAAAAAAATACTATTTTTGCCGGACCTTATTTCTTGAATATACGGTCACGTGATCTTTTCGGGCTATATGGTAATTGGAAAAAAATGTTTTAGAAATTTTTTTGATCACGATGAAGGTTAATTTTGTGATTTAACAATTTTTGCAAAAAGAGTACGTTGTAGTCAGTTAAAAAATTTTCAAAAAAAACGCCAAACGTCTTTTGTTCAAAGTGATCGATCCTATAACTGATCTTGTCATCAATGATTAAGCGTCGTAAAATGCGATTAATGTGTGCGCAACGCGTTGGCTAAAATGAGTCTACGAGTTAATATTGAATGATACAAACAACGCAAGATATTAGACCCAATCAAAACCCTTTGATGCGGAAAGGCGATTCATTGATCACATTAAGAGGATCACCGATCAAATGCTCAGTTTCGCATTTTTCAATATTAAGGATTTGTACTTGGGGCGATAATTCCATATAATTTTTTATTTTAATTTCGATCAACATGACTCAAAATTAAAGAAAACACACAAAAAAATAATTAAACTTCAAGGCTTTTATTTTCTTGATTTTGTTATTTATGAAGTTTTTGAAATTTATGTTTCATAATTTTCAAGTTCAAATATTTTTTGAACTTAACTTTTCGAAACTTGATTTGAGTTACACTCATATTTCCTAAAATGAAAAAATTTAAATAATATTTCAATCTTTTTGTCAGTATATTTTGAAAAAACGTTTTGTTACTTTATTATTTATATAATGGACCAAAAAGTAACTTTTCGGAATTTCCGTTGTGATTACAAAACACTTAACCCTTGGAAGCTCAGCACCACTTTAGTGTGCTGTAAATTTGAATCCGTGGAAATCGGATGAAAAAAAAGTCCTGGGAATTTTTTGATAAACCCAAACATGATTTTGCTACGAGGAATTCAAAAATGGCAGTTAAATTTTCATAGGACTTCTCGTTCAAAAATTATTTTTATCTTACTTCTTTTAGAATATCTCTCAAAAACTCTAAAATGCGTGCTGATCAAACAGTTAAACGATAGATAAAAATCTGAGGAACTGAGTTTTTAGGAAAGTCTTTTGAGTATCTTTCAAAAAATAAAAAAAATTCCACCATCGGAACTCTTTTTATTTTTTCGTGAGTGATTTTTAAAATTTTGGAGAAAATTTGGAAAAAAAATATGTTCGATTTTTTTCGAAAGTAGGTTCCAATGAAAGCTACGGCAACACTTATCAGAAAGTTGGCTTACGTCGAGATAATATTTCGAAGTCTGTGGTTAATTATAACAAACGTTGTTTTATAACTTTTATTTTGATCACTCGCGCTGCTAATCGTCTATTTATGAGAAAACGGGAGATAGATTGAAAATACAAAAAAAATTGTGAAAAGCCAATGGTCTTAATGAGTGCGAAATATTGAAAGAAATGTTTTTGAAATATTCCTGTTTTCAATGAGAAGTAAGTGATCCAAAGCTCAATCTTTGCGGCTTAGTTTCGGCCGAATTTAGATAAAAATTTTAATCTAATTGATTACCTCGCTAAGTTGGGACTATCCTTACAAATTAAGATCATTCACGGCTTTTTTTATAAAATGTAGTTAATCCGTAATGAAGGCTCAAGTCGCCCCACTTTAGTGGTGCAGGAGCCTCTGCCGAATAAAACAATTGGGAGCTTTCCAAGGGTTAACAGGTAAAATTTATTCGTATCTTGGGACAGATATTTTTTTTTGGATGAAATTTTTCAAAATTTTTATTTAGAGTATTCCATGAAAACAATTATATTATTATAAACATTATTTAATTCATCGAAAAATTGTGTCCCACTGCACTTGATTACTTTACAAAAATTAAAAATAAATTATAAAAATTGTATAATCTGCTTTTATTTTGCCAAAATTAGCAATTTTCATTAGAATTTTTGTTTTGTTTTTTTTGTTCATCATTTTTTTTAATCTGTATTAAAATACTTTTTCGATTATGAATATACAGTGAGGTGAGACCAATGGGCACACACGAGCTTATTCAGAAAAGTTTTGCCCATTGGTCTCACGTTGTCCCATTGGTCTCAAACGAAGGGTGTTGCCCATTAGTCTCCACTAGGCGATTGTTTTTAATTGAAAGCGATGTATTTTCTGTAACTTAAACACAGTTCTTCGTAGTTTGTTCCTAGATTTATAAAATTTAACAAGTTATTATTGTTGAAATGTTCACAAATTATTATATTTATTATAAATTTTTTCAAAATAATGAGCTAAATCGAAAAAAAATTGCCCTTAGAAGTTTACCAAAAATTTCAGGGAGTGTTTATTCATTCTGGTCTGAAAAATCAAATCTGCGAAAAAATGTTGCCCATTGGTCTCACTGTTGCCCCCATTTATTGGTCTCACCCACATGTATAGATCTAATCGGGATTTAGCTGTGACGATAGGGCAGATACTTGTGCGGTTAGTACCAGATGTAAAATAAAATTTGTGTAAGACTACGATGAGCGACGTGATCACGTGATTATTGCTACACCTTGGTTTTTCCAACTATATTTCGTAGAAACTAAAAATCAAATTCTAGAATTTGAAATGATAGATGCAAAAATATTAACTTTTCAAGCATTACCTATTGCAAAAGTAATTGGGCTCAACTACCTTGAGCTTTTCTGTAAACAACGTCCATGTAGAGTTATTCGAGGCCGTTTATGCATAAATAAAACATTAGACGTGACATAAACACATCTTCGATCGGGCTGTTGCCTGGCGGAATTTTTTTTCTGTGATTCCAGGGAGTTAGAATTAGGGGGTGCGGTCGGTAAAAATGTACTTTGTACTTCCACGTCTTAAGAATTACCAAAAATGCTTTCGGAACTTTTGAGGACTAGCCATTGGTAGATCTATCCTTAATCTACAAAATAATTAATTAGAATATTTTTGGCCGACCTTGATGCCAACCATCAGCCGAGTTCTGAACACCTAATCAAAAAATTTTTCAAAGTTCTACTCCTCTAGAGCTCGCATACGATTTAACTCAAACTTTAGCATGAACACGACACACATATTGCGTAAATATGATGGTTTTAGTTTTTTTGAATTTCAGACTAGTTATTTTCTAGAACTGCGAAAACCGCCTTATTTTAAGGTTTTCGCTCTTCAAAGTATACTTCTACTAGGTTACATATCAGAATCTTATAAATTTGAGAAAAGGAAAATATCGGTTCTGGTATTTTGTGGTCTAGATTTTTTAAAAAAATTCTAGGACATGCATTTTCGTAATCGGACGTGGAGACTCAAAATAAAAGTTGTCGGATGTTAGTCGAAAGTACCATGAAATTAAAGCATGGTTGATGCTGGAGGAGAAAATCTTGCTACAGCTTTTTAATTTTTAGTTTTTCTGGTTACGAAATTTAGGTTTCAATGTTTTTTCAAAACGAATTACTCAGAAAAATTTTCACCAAAATGAAAAGGTTCGATTTTCTTTCTTTACTTTTTTTTGAAAAAGTTTATGCTTTCTGAGTTTTCCCTCGCATGTCGTGTCTATTTTAACACGTCAAAGTACCCAAAAAGAGTTACGACCGCTACCCCCTTAATGTTGAAAATGTCGAAACATAAATTTTGTATATGCCACCCTGGCTAGAACATCTCATAAAGTCGCTTGTGCTTTGGTCCAGCACGTTTCAATTTATTACTCCAGTAAATACGCCACTTTGGTTTAAGTGTTTTGCGTTCCTTCTTTAACAGATTTAAATCATCTTTTTGATTAATGCTCGCTTTGTTGCACAATATGTCTTTAACTAAAGCTGAAGAAATTTAAAATTTAAAAAGGTTTTATTTTTCAATTTCGAAATGTTTTCTAGCTGTGCCTAAGGGTTTCCAAAAGTTTATTAATTCGGCTCTAATACTTCTTTGTAATCTTTCGTTAAATTCGTGAAATTTATTAAAAGTATTTGCCTATCAGCTGGGAAAATCTTGACGAGGTACGACATCGGTACCGTACAGATCGGACCAAATATTGATGAATGTACGATTAGCATCGGAATTTGACGTTTCAAGTTGTTAGTCCTTCCAGGTTTCTTTTTGATGTTCCACAATCAAAATCTTGATTTTTACTGAAATTTTTTTAGGGACACTTTTTATATTACGGATTTTACTTTTTATTTTCTAGCGGCTTAAATTGGCTCAGCAATATAAAAGTTCAACAATTCAGTGCGCGAACGCGTCGGTTTCGTATTTATCAACGTACTTTCGATATTAATATATTAGTTTTTTATTGGGGATTCTGATATTTTTTTTGAACAACTCAGGTCTACGTGCAAAATCATAAGCTTTTTGACTTAATTTAATCTGCTCATTTTGTTCGATTTTTTGAACCTAATCGACAATAGTAAATATATGTAATTTTTTAGCGGGCGCTTCATTTGTAAAAAATTGCTTCATTGTTTTTTCTTTTTTTTTAATGATACTGATATTTGAAAAAATACTACCTTCCACTATTTAACATCAACTGCACCGTGCAGTCTGCACCGATCTGTTATTCGACATTGTTAATTACCTATTCCAGACTATAGAAAGTACTTTCTATATTGAGTTTTGATCGGGTTTGATCACTCAATCGTAATTTTTACTCGAACAAACGGAAGTTAACCGGAAGTGATGTTGAGTACTTTATCAGTCGTCCAAATCGACAATTTCGGAATTTCAACGGATTTTTGATTGATTTTATTTTCGATTTCGAAGACAAAGTGATCGGACTTTTTGCTGACTTTTACGGGGGATGTATTCACTTATTATTAAAAATAAATAATAAAATTTTTCAGTTGCTTTTATCGTATTTTTCGAAACATTTTCCGCGATCAATGCCTTGTCGAATAGGGTATCGGAGAGTTCCTGAAAAAATTTTATGTGTTAACCATTTTTGAGAAATTAAAACTGTGAAATTACGTTAAAACTTGATTTTTTTTTCAATAATTTTTATCATTGTTAATAGACCTTTTATAATCGTTGGATTTGAAAAAAAAAGCTTGTGAGACGGTACACTTTTTGGCTACAATATTGACACTTTTCGGCGATTGGCCCCCATATCTTATGGAGACCAAATTATTTTTTCTTTCTTGAAAAAATGTGTTTAACGCGTAGGCGTTCGGAAATTGACGTCATAATTTATTTTTTTTTCAATGTTTTATTAAGGGTTTAACATTGATCCAATTTTGAAATAAATCATCAAAATGCATTTTAAAATTATGTACTTTCAACAAACGCAGTTTCAAAAAAATGCAAAAAATGTGAATTCAGATTTTTTAAAATGGACGCTATTCATGACGCAAGCAAAGTAGTTGTGATAAAACTCAAATGCCCACGCAATTCGGGAATATTGACATTTTCGTGATTATGGGCATTCAAGGTATTAAAACTTGAAATCATGAATTTCTTTGGTTTTATTCGGCCATATCCTTTTCGGAACGCGGAACTCCATCTCAAAAAACGCTTTACTATCTCTTACCAGCGCGTGTTCGAATACCCACTGATGTTGTTCTAAGTTGCTTGTCATTAGTGATTCTTGAGTGATTACACACCGACAAAATTTAGCGGTTTCAATGTGGATTTCCGACTTTGCCTTATATCTATTCATATAATCACTAAGACAACATTAGTGGGATTTCGAACCACCCGCTATAGAGATAGTAAGCGTTTTTGAGATGGAGGTTCGTATCCGAAAAGGATATCCTTTTCCCACCTAAGGCCATCTTAAAAATGCTTACTATCTCCATAGCGCGTGTCTTGAATGCCACTATGTTGTCTTAGTGATTGTTAAGTTGTACACACCGATAACTGGCCGGTCCCAATAATCAGCACCCTTGTTATAATCCTATCAAAGCAATCACTAAGACACCCATGAATGGGATTCGAACACAGGCGCTTATAAAGATTCGGTTGAGCATTTTTAAGATGGGACTTTTGGTTGGAGAAAAAGTATTGGCAAATTCGGCGATTGGGGCTCTCTGTAGTCTATATTATTCAAATTTTTGTCTAAATATTTCTAAACCTTTTGAGGATCATTCGAAAAGCTTTCGCCGGCATTCTTGGAAATTATCATAGCTTTTCTTCATTAAAAATATTTTGAGAAATTAATTCAAATTTAATTTTTTTCAACTTCGTTTTCAAATGATATCCCTGGCTTAAATCTAACCAAGGAGCAACTTTCCGCAGTTTCCAGAATTTTTAATGGTATCTCGGGCCGCATTGATATCGAAAATTACCCAGCTGGACTGAATAAAATAGCTGATAAGCATCGACCTTTTATATCACTTTCAGGTATCAACTTTACTCCGACACATTGCATTTTTTTCCACAAAACAACACTATCTCATCACATATTGACATTTCATGGCCACGGTTAGCCTTTATGGGTTTGGAGATCGTCTACGAGACCGTTTTAGAATTTTCCAGGGTTCTTTATGCTGGCGGACTTTTTAGTGCGTAGAAGTTTAATTTGGGATGTTATATTTGCTTTATTTGTCGAAAAAAACACGATTTTCAACCACTCCCAAAACAGCGTCAACGAGTGGTCGGGGTTAATAAAATTTCTCGATAAAATTTCGAGCGCAAAAAAATTCCTTAGATTCCAAAATTTTTAAATTAATAGGACTTTTTTATCGGGAAATACCGGGAGGCCTATTCAGAGACTTAGCAATGAAATAATGTAATTCCATTACTTTTCGTTAGTACTCTCATTAAAATGTGTTAATATTTGATGATCGCATGTCAAACCAACCGATAAAATAGGGGTTCACCGCGAGCTCACGGTCCACGACTTTATAAATATTTGGAAAAATTACAAATCCTTTGTTTGTCTCCATGAATTATTTACTATTGTCAAATTAGATTGACCATTCAAGCGCTGTAGAGCAAAACATTCAAATATTCAAACAATATTTATTTTCATTTAAAATTTCAAACGGGGCTTTGAAATAACATATAATCAGTCCATAAAATCTACAAAAAATTATAAAAAAAAAAGGAATTGAATACTTTACTATTGTGCCACTTTTGAATGAGGTACATTAAGCTTTCTTTCTAGCTCTTCATTTTTTTAACTCATTTTTTGAAATTTTCAACTAGTTTCATTAAAACCCTACTATTTGGACGATGATTTGGAGAACAAATTTTTGCAACGAAGGATTCTTTTTTATTGTAGACTTTGGGCCCGAAACCAGAAAATTTGGGCTAATTAAAAAATGTCGAGTTTTATTGGAGCAAAACTTTTTAAAATTTCTTTATCAAATTTCATACCCAATGTGTTAGCTTTGGGGGTGTTCCCCGAGAGATTCACGGCTAATCAATTCAGAGCGTGGACCTGGTTAGTTTTATTTTAGGGGAGCTTTCAATCTCCCCAGAGAAAAACCCAAAAGCTAAAACACATTTTGTATAAAAAAATGATAACAGTTATCGGTTATTTGTCAAATATATCCTGAATAGAGATCAAGTTTGTCTTTGCTAGTTTTTTCTAGTAATTATACTATTTAAGTATACTGTTGTAACTAGACCAAACTTAGCAAAGTCACAATTAGACTCTATTGGGGAATAGATGATAAAGCTACCATAACATCACTAGAATTAAAAAAATTAGTTGCATTTTTTTTAACCAAATTTCAACATTTCAGCACTAACACCCCCTTAATTACTTTCTTCCCAACTGCAACCCTGACCTGTTCTACATTACATTCGTCCTAAGGTTAATCTCTCTCTTTTTT
>SCLH01002001.1:67082-81459 GCA_004367855.1 Oikopleura vanhoeffeni | reverse complement strand
CGATTTTCGACCAATGAGAAGCCAAGATTTTTGAAATTTTTTCTTGGTCTCTGAAAAATTTTGAACAAATTGTACTTTTTCATTTTTCCATAAATATCGTAGAATTCCAATGCTGAAAAACCTGTAACACCCAGACAAGAATAAAAATGTTTGTCCAAAAAATGTAAAATGCGCAGGCGTTTGAAATGACGTCATATGTCGAACATTTTTTGAATATAATAAGGAGTTAGTTAACAATAGATTTGTATAAAGTAAATCACCAAAATGCGTAGAATTAAATACTCCACGAAAGGCAATCAAATTAAAATTGAAAAGACTAGATTTTGGGAAGTCAATCCTGAAAATGACGTCATTCATGTTGATCACAAAAAAATTTGGGATACACAAAAAAATTCGGCGATATTGGCACTGGAAGCATTTTAGTGAGAATTAGGTCAGAATTAGTGAGAATAGAGAAAGAAATGATTATGTTAATCTTTATGTTTTTGATGGCGAGTAAGTGATTAAACCCAAATTTTTGCTGCTCAGTTTTGACAATTTTTTTTATTAAATTTACAAATCTGATGAAGTATTTTTTTAATTTGAGTCTTTTGTTCTAAAATGAGACATTTTAGTCATTCTCAAAACATATTTTTTGACAAACTGCAATTTTTTTTCGCGTTTTTTGACCAATCGCGCAGCTAATCGTCAATTTATAAGAAAACGGGAAGATAGATTCAAAATCGGAAAAAAAATTGTGCAAGCCAAGGTCTTAATGAGTGCGAATAGCAAAAGAAATGTTTTTGAAAATATTCCTGTTTTCAATGAGAAGTAAGTGATCAAAGCCAAATCTTTGCTGCTCAGTTTCGGCCGATTTGAATAAAAATTTTAAAATCTAATTGATTACCTTGCTAAGTTGGACTATCTTTACAAAATTAAGATAATTCACGGCTTTTTATGAAATGTAGTTTATCCGTAATGAGGGCTCAAAGTCGCNTTAAAGGCAATCAAATTAAAATTGAAAAGACTAGATTTTGGGAAGTCAATCCTGAAAATGACGTCATTCATGTTGATCACAAAAAAATTTGGGATACACAAAAAAATTCGGCGATATTGGCACTGGAAGCATTTTAGCTAAAAATCGTGAAATTGCGTAGATTTTTTCGGCGATATCGGGGGCGATATTGGGCCGGCTATATCGCCCCCCTGTATTTTGTTTACGATTTTTGAAAAATCATTTGTTTTCTTGGAAATTTATTAATTCTTAATTTATAATATTTTTGTCAGAGAATTAAGAAGCTTTTCAATATAGTATATCGTGTGAAGAAGTTATATTATAAAACCTGAACTGGAAAAAACATTTAAACTTTACAAACAAGCAAAGTTCAAAAAAATATGAAAACTGCTACATACGCTAACGGGCCCGCCTACAAGTTAATTGTCAAAAAACCGAAAATAAACCCTTCGAGACTGAACAATTTCCCTTCGTCGTTGTTTTTAAAAAAAAAGTTAAAGTTCAAGTGCTTTAAATAGACGCGTCACGCGTGGTGTGGTTTTTAGTGCTCAAGCGCCTTTAAAAGTTCCGCTCTCACGAGGCCCGCGGCCCAGCCAATGAGCGTGTCGTGTTTTGGCCCTCGTCGCTGGGGCTGTTGGAGAGGCGGCTCTGCTACTAAAATATATGTATAACCATTGCCTGAACTATGGGCGAACTCACACACCAAATGTCCTAGCCCGTCCATTTAAGAGAAACAAAGAAAGAGAAGCGAAAGTAGTTTATAGTGGGGGCGAAAAAATACGAAGACAGCGGAAATATAGAAAGAAAAAGTCTACTTTTTTAGAGGTAAGGAAAGAGGGAGGGAAATTGAATCTTGTAGGTAGGGGGTTTTGGCCTGAGGTGTCAAACTTGAGGGTCATATAGAGACCATTATATAGGCGGTATGTGGATTTTGAGACGTTTTTTCGAAAGCTTGGCACGAAAATTTTTGGGCGTTGAAAAAGTCCAATAAAGTTCAAATGTGATATCTTTTTGCGGTAAACAAACTTATTGAAAGTTAATTTGTGTATCAGCAAATACTAACTTTCTGTTGATAATTCATAAATTATCGCGTGACCTTCAAGCAGCGTCGAAACTTGAGGTGATTTGAAACCATTTTTTATGTGTTATATGCTTAAAATGTGGCCAAATCAACTCAAGGCTCGACAAATCATATTTTGTCTCAACGTGCAGCGCGTTACGCGCTATAACTTATTTTTTGTTCGAACAAACAGTCAGACAAAACGACAACTCATAAACTATAATGAAAAATTGTCCACAAACTGTTTTTAAACATTTGCTTTAACCCTTGGAAGCTCAGCACCACTTAAGTGGTGCTGGCATCATTCAAAAACTTCACTAGGAGGTTAACAATGATCGAAAACAATAATATTTCAACTGCATGTTCAAAAATGTACCGAAAGCAAGAATTCTATATGAAATCACCCATGCAAAATGTCGTTTTAATGTTATGAATGGCGGCGCTAAAAATTATCTGCGATTATTAATTATCGGTTTTAAATTATGATTTCCGGTACTCCCCAAATAAGGTAGTACACGTTAGACCACCTTAGCAGAACAGATGTTGAAATAAATATTATATGATGTACTCTGTTTAAGAAATTTGAATCTTTCAGAACCTGAGGCTCAGATTCTGAGCTAAGATTCTATGCAATGCATAGTATGCATCCACCACACTTTTTGGAAATCATTAAAAATAATGCAAAGTACAGGAAGGCCTTATATTGCCGAAAAAAAACTACCGCAATTTCACGATTTTTAGCTTAATACTTCAAGTGCTCATATAGATGCCAAACTTTTAAATACATTTTTTGAAAATTTCAGACAAATATCACCAATATTTCACCATAGCAGCGTGAGGCTTTACGTTAGACAGGGCTTATGTTTGAAAAAAAGTTAAATGCGTCGTTTACGGCCTTAAGTCCAAAAATTGAAAAATTCAGCAGTAAATAAAGTTCGCGGGCAAAATTGCCGAATGTGAGCCACCGCGTTCAATTGTTTCTGAAAGGACCACCTTTTAATTTTTAGCTTTATGCTTTCTAAAGCTATATCATGGTTCAAAGTCTGTCTGACACTTAATTTCAATTCATTTGAAAATAATCAAATCAGCTATTAGTTGACAGCTCAGCAACTTGGAATACAATTTGAAAATATTGTTTTATGACATCCTTCGCCTCACAAACGGTTACAGAATGACAGGTTGTGACTTTTAAGTATGTGAATTTCTGACTGTTAAGGCAGGATGTCCAAAAATACAGGGTGTAAGGTTTTTACTTCTTTTTCCAATGGTACACTTGATTTCCGCGTTTGATTGGTTGTCAGAAGATTTTCTCAGATTCAACCAATAACGCGGAAATCAGTGTAACCAGTTTGGAAAAAAGAGGGAAAAACCTTACACCCTGTAGTATTTTGAAACTTGTAATCAGTCAGCCAGGGTGTCGAGGCCAGGAAACAAATTCGTTGTGAACAATAATAAGAGAATCTGATGACGCTTTTGAAATTATGACTTTAAATGTAAAAAAACTCTTCAGGCTCAAAATACGGCAATAGGTCTTTTTTGATTATTAAGAACTTTTAAAGTATCACAATTCTAGAATCTTTAATTTATAGGAGAAAACTCTTCGAGGAACGGAAACACTTGGCGCAAAGAGCCAAAATTGCATTTATCACATGTTCTACCACCTAGTTCTCTAAATCGACAAATAATATTTTGTCTGACTTTTTCAGGTGATTTTGGTTTGTATTCTTGATCCATTTAAATTTCCCGAGATGAAGCCTAATTGTGGCTTAGAAATCGGTTTTATCGATTAAATAAAAAAATCACCTTGGTCTCGACGCCACTTGAAGATCATGCGGTATATTCCAAATTTTTCTATCATGAGAATTTTTAAATTTTCAGGGTTATTTCGAGATTGATTTCGAACACCCTGACTTAGGGTCCAAAGAAACATTTAAATCTTTCGATTGACATTTAATGACATTTTTATGAATAATTCGGCCAAATTTAAAGTATTTTGTATTAAAAAAACTTTCTACTTACAAAATAAATGAAGTATCGTTGAAAATAAATAAAACCTTCAATATGAGATAAATGAAAATCGTGGTCCAGCTTTATTGATGAACTCAACTTACTCACACGATTATATTGTAAAGCCAAGTTATTGATGAAAAGACCTGTCGGCACATATATATCTATCTGGACAGTTTTATTTGTATATACATTGTATATATTGCGTTCAAATGGATTAAAAAAATTCATTAACCTGTCACTCATTTGAGTATTGATATCCCTCTCAGGCAACAGATCCACTTTTATGGGTCAACTTTGAACTCAATATAGAAGAAAAGTGGAAGCGTTAACGATTTAATTTTTGTCAATTGATTGAGATTATGGATAGACTTTAATTTGTATATTAATATATAAACCACAATGAATTGTTTAGCAACTTTATTTCCGCTGTGTATAAGTGAGTTAATGTGTTGATGCTATAGTTTCTCACATTTGTGATTTTTAAAAAAATTTACTCTCGAAAAATATAAAAAGTCAGTCAGAAACCTCAGAATAAAAAACCTGACTCAATAAATCCTCAGAAATAACTTCCGATTTCCAGTTTTTAGTAACCAGGTATTTTCAAGATTTTTTGCGAAAATCAAGAAACAAAAGTAGAATGAAATATATTTTCAACCGACCATCCAAAAAAAGTTTAATTTTCACTTATTTTTGTCATTTCTGATCTTTTCAAAAAAATGAAAGCCACTTTTATGGTTTTGTGCCTGAGAGGGTCAAATGAACTCATGAAAGAAAAAACACGACCCTGGATTTGTATTCGTCGCAAACATTATCTTATTAATACGACCGAATACGCTTGTCTTTATTTTATGTCATGAACTCTTTTTAGAGGTTTTGGGTTTGACATGGATATCGACGTATCATAGAAATCGGTGGAAATGACCTTATTTTTTATTACTTTTTCAGTTTCGCGTTTTTAATTTATTTTCGATTTTTCTTTCAGACACAAATATTCGATTATACAAGACCGAGTTAGCAAATGGTATTTAATTTTTAGCCGAACTTTAAAAGGCCTTGAATTAACTGGCTGGAAATTATGAAATATTGATTTCAATCTAAATTTTTTTCAAATACAGGCAAAATTACTATTTGCTTCAATTGATATCAATTTTTAACGCTGAAGAGCAACAAACATAAGTTCTTACCATTTTAATGTTTATCCGATTTTTCAGAACGAAAAAAGGAAGGAACTTGATAGAAACAATTATTGATTTATCTTAGAAATCAGCAAAAAGACACATTGAAACTCAGCCGAAATTCAATTTTAACTACATATTTTATATAAAATTACAATGTTATTGATTCTGATTATTGAAATTTTAGCCAATCTAAATTGGGCTAAGAAAAATCGAAAAATTTATTTCAATGACCCACAAAATAATAGATACAATTGCAGAAGATCAGTTCGTCTCTCAAACCGGTCAATGTTCCGCGATCTTTATAATATTAATCATTAAAAATTATTGACGGGACTATTGACCGTTATGAATCAGAACGAGCCACTCTGACCTGATGTTACGTGATAAATGTCTTTTTTTAATACAACGTGGTAACCAAACTTGGAAAACGGCGCCCGGGATTTTTTCGATATTTCTTATGTGGGTTTTGACGAGTTGATTTCCTGATAACTGTTTAAAAATAATCTGGATAGCAGATGAACATACGAATAATGTAAGTGTCCGGACTAGATTTGAAAATTTGGACATTTCAGCCGATGGGGTTTTGACTTACTCATTGTGAGATAGGAGCTCCGCCCGCGCAAGTTGTTCGCATCTCGCCAGGTACAACATTAGTATTGTATAAAATTTATAAGATATTTTAGATCTAACAAAATTTGAAAACATTGAATAAGACAATGACTTAATACCGCTTTGAACTTACAGGTTATAAATACAACCATGTCCCTGTTTACACTGATCATAATTAAGGTAGCTGACTTATTAGTACAAGCTGGCCAGTTACCTAAATTATCATCAGTGTGAACAAAGGATATAATTTACAGCAATACCATGTTTATAACGGTTATTTGAAATTCTAGGGAAAATATAAACTGTAGTTATAAACATCAGTTCATCAAATTGAATCAATTTATTAAGGCTGACGCAGCGTCACTGACGCCTTTAGAGATAAGTCATGGGATTTTCAACAATTCCAACAAAGTTTGTTGGATTCTAAAACACTTACTTTCCAAAGCTTTTCGTTACGATAAACAAAATCGTACAAATTGCTTATAAATTACATTGAAACCAAGGCGTTCAATTTTTATATCAATGGCATTTTCAAGATAAATTTAATTATTTTATAGTTGAGTTCGGCTAATAAAATCCCGATATGAAAAACAATTAGATTTAAAATCGATGCAGCAGTTACACCACAAAACTTTCCCAACAAAATTTACGGATCTTTTGGAACTAGACTAATTTTTTCCAGAATGACAATGAAGAATCGTGTTATTTCATTGGTAATACACATTGACTCTTGTATATTGACCAATCAAAACACGAACTTGACGTGTCTCTGACGTCAAAATGTTACGGGACCAGTTAGTTTATCTTCGATATAGGCTATTTCATATCCCTTTATCAACCTTTGGTTAGAATGCGTAGCCACAACGTTAAAATCACACGGTAAAAGGAGTAGTGGCTACGCATCTAACCAAAAGGTGATAAAGAAATATAGCCCTCTAGTGTTCGCTGAATGTCACTTTGAATAAATGACATCAAAGACTAATTTTTTGAATCTCTCATGATCATATGGCTTGATCACATCAGGCACTGAAATACAGTGGATAATTTCAAAATAAATCAAAGGTAACCAAATTGCTTCGAAAATATCAACAAAATTGATTTTGCAATCAACTTTCTGATAACGGTTTTGAGCAACCACGTAGGGACTCAGTCATATCGAAAACTGAGGCAATCCGACGTGTATTTTATAACAGAAGAATGTCAAGGATACTTAAATTTATCATCAATGAGATAGTTTTTGTGGGTCATAAAGTTTATTTTGTTTTTTGAAACTTCTGATACCATTATTCGTCACGTGATAACGTCAAAAACATTTACGAGGCCTCGCGGTCATTTTCAGATTTTCATGCACATGAAAATGCTTAACACATAAACTAAAATAAAATAATAAGACTGTTAAGTTTTCTTAAAAATTTCAACTTTCGAATATATATCATCGTGATGCTTTTTTTCGGAGATCACATTAAATGACTTATTTATCTGCGTAAATAAGACATAGTTTTCTTGAGATTGACGTTAGAGTTTGACCAATAAGAGCAGTGAAAACAAAGGTCACCCTTCACGTGAATCTTGAAGATGTTAGGTCCCGTCATGACTGAAAAGGGGGGGATTGACAAGTCGGGGTTTGAACCCACGGCTCTCATCATGATTTGAGTGTGTTTACCACTACACCACATTGCCTGATATTTTTAGTCGGATTTCTAGCTTATGGCGCGACTTATTCGCTCGACCTAATCGCACTTGACACCTCCCTTAGATTCGACTGGAATCTGGTGATTACAAACTTTATATTTTTGAGTTCATGACCTCTCAGAGGCTAGTCCTGAATGTGGGTGATTATTGGGAACACAGCCTTATAATTGAATCGAATTACTACATTTCAAGTTTCATGAGCCCCTTTTTGTGGTTGTATACGATATTCGAATGCTCAGTGTAACAGATTGGTTATGCTCACCTTTTGGGTGGCCAGCCATTTATTAGTTTTAGAGTCGTGTCCTGATATTTTTAGTCGGAATTTCTCGCTTATGGCGCGAATTAGTCGCTCGACCTAATCGCACCTGACAAAGACAGGGGATTCCTCCTCTAAAATATATCAAGCTCAATGTTAAACGATAATGCCATTATGAAGCAAATTAAATCAAAATTAAAACAACTCTGAATATTTTTGAGACTGTTTTTGAAATAAAAAAAATATCGCCATGAGATTCCGTTGGTTCATTTAGTGACTCTAAATGAACTTCACTTAGGTCAAATAATCACCAGCTCAGAAATGACGCGGAGAACTCTTTTGAAGTCAAAACATTCTTGAACATCAGCTTTGCCCATAGACTATGAGCCATGTTAATATCTTTTTTCCAAACCAAAGTTTCTCTCAGAAGTAATCAGGGACTGATCCATTGAGTCCGCACCATTATTCTCTTTTTAAAAAAATTGATATTAATTGTTTTGAAATTGAAAAAATTTCCGATTTTTACGAAACTTGTTTGTAATTCTGAATATGTGTGTCATTCGAGCTTTCTGAGAACTCAATCGGATGAGTCTTTTTCACAGTTAAAATGTTAACGATGTTTGATAGGTCCTCGAGTAGGTCTTGTCTTATTTGAACACCGTGTGACACCCTTTTTACTACTGAGAAGTTTTTTGGTTGGAGAGAGAGGATATATTCCTCAGATATCTCCTTCAGGGTAGAGTTACTCACTAATCAGCAGGTTTGTAGCATCTGGTATAGAAGAGTGATTTCAATGATTGAGACTAGGCGTAGAATATACTAGACTTCCCTGATCGGTGACTCCTCCTAAAGAGATATCGATACGGGGCCTCTGGTTTTATTTTTTTGCCATTTTTCCAGGCTAATATTTTTCATATAATTCGGCTTTTGAAAACGACTCATCAGATTGAGTTCATTAGATAACTAAAACTGAACACAAATATTATAAAAACATGAATTAAAAATTGAATTAAAAACATGAAATTAAAAAAATCAGACCATTTGTTTTCAATTTTTAATGAAAACTGATAATTTAAAAATTTCAGTAATCTCAGAAAACAAAAAAAAATAAGATTCTTACCATTTTTCTATTGTACTATTCACTAGATT
Source organism: Oikopleura vanhoeffeni (assembly GCA_004367855.1). Lineage (NCBI taxonomy): Eukaryota > Metazoa > Chordata > Appendicularia > Copelata > Oikopleuridae > Oikopleura > Oikopleura vanhoeffeni. The sequence goes on along the minus strand of SCLH01002001.1, from coordinate 72,511 downwards.
ATCAGTGCCAGTTTGAGTTATCTAAGAACTGCATCGAATGAGTCGTTTTAAAAAGGCCAAATATTATACAAATTTGTGGCTAAGAAAAGAAAGATGACCAGGGGCCCGTAATTGATAATACTGGGCAAATTGGATTAACATCCATGATGTTCAAGAGTACTTCAGTCTAAATTTTTAACTACGCTTAAATGAGCTTACAAATAAAAGTATCTTAAATCATGACAAGATGATTCTTTCTCTCAGTTCATTTCATGTCATGATTGCGAGTGAAACGACATCATAATTTATGAATCAGATTCTTAAATTCAGTCAATTTAATTTGTAGAATTTTTCTTTCAATCTATAAAATTGAAAATATGCCCTTTTAGTACCTTTTATATACCACCAAACTATCAATAAATTATTAATTAAAATTTAAATCATTACATTTTATTGAAGCTCATGTCAGGTTGAATGCTAATTCACGAAATCAGCTTCGATTTCTCCAGCCTTGAAACGATTATTTAAAATTTATCATTTTTCCATTTTTATTCGAAATAAAAAATCAATTTTATCCAAAATGCTATAAGCTCTATTTACGGAGAAATCTTGGTGATAACTTGTATCAAACTTGTTTACACAAAGCACCTTTTTTACACAATTTTGAAAAAGAATAACGAGAAATTGTTCTTAAAAATTATTTTTGTTACGCAAAAAATCTTAGTATTTTTTTTCAGATATTGACGTGGAAATCGCTGTTTAGTCAAAATGTCAATATTATGATCAACATAAAAATAACTTTTAAGTCATCAATAACCAACAAAAGATTGACATTTGAACCAGTAGGCAGATTGTATAAAATTGAGATTTACTTTGTTTAAGGGGTTTAACATGTCAATTTGCTTAAATCATAAAGTTTGTTTGTTTGATATATAAAACAAAAATCGTTCCTGGATAAAATCGGGCCTGAAAAATTGATTGCAATAATTAAAAGGCGCTATTTCCACGTGAAATCTATTTTCAGACATTTACCCAAAATTCGCAAATAACAAAATCAGAATGAAAAATAAAGAAAAATTTCCTTGAAAAAACTAGCCAAGGAAAATATATCTAAAAACAAATATCTTCTCATCGAGAGAAATGATGCTTTTTAATTATACAGTGTATGTGTTTTTCGTGCAAACAAAAAGTAAACAATTCGGAGAATTCTCTCAATCATAAGACGATTCCCGGACACTTCAATATTCTGTTTGTACTGAAAAAACAACATACTGTATATGTTACCGTATATCATATACGGTAAATGTTACGGAATTAACTAACTACTTTGATTTGAAAGGAGCTGCCCGCCGCATCTGTGATCAAGAAATAATTAGGAATAACAAATTGAAAATTTTCGACGAGAACTTTGTTGAATTTATTGCGTAGAAATCTTTTCATATTCAAAATTGTTCTATTCAAATATATTTAATGAGTTATTCGAACGTTTACGAAATTTTTTTTTATCGATTTCAACGAAAAAACGTGAATGTGAATTTAAATTATTCGACGGGAAGTTGGTTACAAAAATTTGTTTCCTGCAGTTTTTCTGAAAAATTTGCATATCACTTCCGAAGGCTATGCGCTGCTAGAAAGAAATGAGGAGTTTCAAAATCGTTTTCGTGAAATTTGTTTCGAATTATATACTGATTCAAAATAAATATATCTAGACAAAAATTATAAACAGACTTCACGGAAACAATAATTTTTTCCTTTTTACGTTTGAACATTTCAAACAAAAGTTAAAGACCGTTCAAAGGTAGTGAAAATACCCCGCATTCACAACAAGTGAAATTTAAAACCCCCTTATTGGAAGATGACCCCATTTTTGGAATAAAAATTCTCTGCATACTTATTTCTGCATACAATAAAAAATATAAGCGAGTGTAAAAACAGCAATTACCGGTAAGTTTGACGTAAGCGATGGGGTTATTAAAAATGTGTCCTTTTCTTGATTAGTACAAAAATGAATAATCTAGTGGAAATGTGATTATTCCTGTGATCAAGTTATTAAATTCCAGTTTATCATCGGCTAATTTTTGACCCGGTTAATTGTCCAATTTAATTAAACGTAAAGTTGAAAAAAAAATCATTATTCATTAACTAAATGATACCATAATTAATTCAGTTTTCGACCCAAAAAAACCGGCTATAACATTATTTCTTTATGACTCTCATCTCCTGAATATAATTGGTCTACAAATAAGAATATTTAATTATTCGTTTCAAATGTCCTCCTAATTTTGACCTTATAATGACATTATTTTCCCGTGGAAAGTATCTCAGATAAAACAACCCAGTTTTAAAGTTTGAACAGAAATGGCGAAGGCATAATACGCTGGCAAAAAACATATTTCGGCTTTTTGTGGAATCTACATTTATCTAAACTTCCAAACTGACCTAAAGTCTCGCTGGAGAGCTAGTTTCCAATTTTTTATGATATTGAATTTTGAACAAAATTTCGTTTGAATCAAATTGATATCAGGGAAACCGAGAATGATCTCAAAAACTTCGCAAATAAAAACAGGCCTTGCAAAATTTGTGATTTGGAAGTTTCCAGAAGGTTTAATATTCTGAATTAGGGAGATCATTTGAATGCCATTTTGTCAATCAACGCAAAGTTTAGGTTCAGACCGGTGACAATCTCAATAACTAAATATGAGTTATTACAAAAAAAAAATTGAAAGCCTTATTTAAAGACTAAATATTCATGAAAAAGACGAATTTTGCGGAAATTTTAGTGTTCGAAATTCAAATTGTTTAATTTCGTGACGTGTCAGGCCAGTTTATGTTAAATTTATAACTGGTTTTATGTGGCAATTTATGAACGAACAATTTCAAAATTTATTCTTCATAATGAAATCATAATTATCGTCGAAAAATTGTTTATTTTAAAGTATTAAACTATTTTATGGTTTTTGCAATTAAGCCAAATTTGTTTTTTGCTGAGTTTGTGCTAAAATTAAATTACGATATTTTAATTTAGCGAGAAAACATATTATTTTCCAGTAACTTTGCGACAACTGCACCGTCTCCAAAAAGATATTTATAATATGATAGTCTGTATGGCTATACCTTCAGACTGTACGTCTCTAAAATTGCTGTAATATTTTTTGCCTTATTAATTGTAATGCCACGGATTTTTGTATGTATTTCAAATTTATTTTCATTCGAAATTTTTGTTTTGATAAACTGAGATATCATAAAAATTATGATAATTTTCATTCTTTTTCAAAGTCACCATATTTGTGTTCAAATATTTATAAGAAACCTTGATATTTCGTGTTTAGTCTGAGATCTTATCTCAAAAAATGCCCGTCCGACAAAAAAAACATTAACAAAGTTTTACCCCTCAGGCAAAAGCTCCGGTCAATTTGCGAACTTTTCAAAAATGAATCTGCATTTTATCTCATAAATGTGTTAAATAAGATTAATCTGCCACTGAACACGAATCTCATTGATTTTGGTTCTGCTGTGTATTGCTTTTCTTAAAGATACATAAAACAAGCTTTTAAAAATAAATTTTCAAAATTAAAATCTCAAAATTAAAAAAAAATTAAAAAGGCAAAACATCGGATTTTTTTTTAAAAGCAGTTGATAATCTACTGTGGCTAAACGAAATTTTTTTTATTTAGCGTCAAAATCAGCAATTCATACTGATTTAATTTGAACTTTTCTGATTATCATTCACTGCGGATTAGCAATTTTATAATTTTAAACCGATTCGTGGCGATTTAAATAGACACAAACATTCACTCAACTTTGATCAATCAAAACCGCAAAGTTTAAAAAACCAAATAACTAACCGATCAAGTCTCTTCAAATAATTTCAATTTTCATGAAATTCAAGGCCAGTTTTGAATCACCAAAAACAATTTATCAAAAAATCCCTAAATCGTCTCACAAGCTTATAATCCTTTTCTCCAAAAATGCTTAACCCTTGGAAGCTCCAAATTGATTTATTCGGCAGAGGCTTCCTGCCCCACTTAAGTTGGGCGACTTTGAGCCCTCATTACGGATAAACTACATTTCATAAAAAAGCCGTGAAATTATCTTATTTTGTAAAATATGTCCAACTTAGCAAGGTAATCAATTAGATTTTAAAATTTTTATTCAAATCGGCCGAAAACTGAGCAGCAAAGATTTGGCTTTGATCACTTACTTCTCATTGAAAAGCAGGAATATTTTCAAAAACATTTCTTTTTTCTATTCGCACTCATTAAGACTTGGCTTGCACAAATTTTTTTCCGATTTTGAATCTATCTTCCCGTTTTCTTATAAATTGACGATTTAGCTGCGCGATTGTCAAAAAACGCGAAAAAAAATTGCAGTTTGTCAAAAATATGTTTTGAGAATGGACTTAAAATGTCTCATTTTAGAACAAAAGACTCAAATTAAAAAAATACTTCATCAGATTTGTAAATTTAATAAAAAAATTGTCAAAACTGAGCAGCAAAAATTTGGGTTTAATCACTACTCGCCATCGAAAACATAAAGATTAAATAATCATTTCTTTCTCTATTCTCACTAATTCTGACCTTGGCTTTCACAATTTATTTTTAGATTTTTAATCTAACTATTTGTTTTCTCATCAAAGACGATTTCAGCGCGATTGATCAAAAACTACAAAACAGTTTGCGCTGTAAAAAAATCATTTTTTTGAGAATGAAAAAATGTATCCTTAGTTAAAAATAAAATTCCGAGCTCTTTAGCACAAGCTGGAATTCAAAGGAAGTATCGCCAATCGGGCCAGCTGATCGCTTAGCGTGGCATGAGAATAATCAAGCATCTGTTTGATTTTTTTCAGCAAATTTTCGTTTAGATCTGTTTTCAGCAGCTAGAGGGCGTTAAAATGTTGGTTATAAAAAAAAGTTTTTTGCCGATTTGATCATTTCGATGACAAAAAATGCCTTTTTTTACAGAAGAGGAAACTCGAAGATTTGTATTACTATTTCAATTTTTCAAAATTAATAGAAAAGTATTTATTTCAAAATAAAGTTATAAAACAACGTTTCTATAATTTAACCGCTAAGACTTCAAAATATATCTCGGCGTAAGCCAAATTTCATATCAGTGTTGCCGTAGCTTTCATTTGAACCTACTTTCGAAAAAATCGAAGCATATTTTTTTTTCGAATTTTTCTCAAAAATAGAAAAATCACTCACGAAAAAATAAAAAGAGTTCGCGATGGTGAAAATTTAATTTTATCTATCGTTTAAACTGTTTGAGCAGCACACATTTTTAGGGTTTTTGAGAGAAAATTGTCGAAAAAAGTAAGATGAAATAATTTTTGAACGAGACTTCCTAGAAAATTTAACTGCCATTTTGATATTCCTCGTGGCAACTCTATGTTGGTTTGAGTCAAACATTTCCAGGACTTTTCTTTCATCCGATTTAAGCGATTCAAATTT
>SCLH01002001.1:35086-67061 GCA_004367855.1 Oikopleura vanhoeffeni | reverse complement strand
GAAGCTCCAAATGATTTATTCGGCAAAGGCTCCTGCACCACTTAAGTTGGGCGACTTTGAGCCCTCATTACGGATAAACTTACATTTCATAAAAAGCGTGAATTATCTTAATTTTTAAATAGTCCAACTTAGCAAGGTAATCAATTAGATTTTAAAATTTTTATTCAAATCGGCCGAAACTGAGCAGCAAAGATTTGGCTTTGATCACTTACTTTCATCATTGAAAAGCAGGAATATTTTCAAAAACATTTCTTTTTTCTATTCGCACTCATTAGACTTGGCTTGCACAATTTTTTTCCGATTTTGAATCTATTCTTCCCGTTTTCTTATAAATTGACATTTAGCTGCGCGATTGGTCAAAAACGCGAAAAAAAATTGCAGTTTGTCAAAAATATGTTTTGAGAATGGACTAAAATGTCTCATTTTAGAACAAAGACTCAAATTAAAAAAATACTTCATCAGATTTGTAAATTTAATAAAAAAAATTGTCAAAACTGAGCAGCAAAAAATTTGGTTTAATCACTACTCGCCATCGAAACATAAAGATTAACAATAATCATTTCTTTCTCTATTCTCACTAATTCTGACCTTGCTTCACAATTTTTTAGATTTTATCTAACTATTTGTTTTCTCATCAAAGACATTTCAGCGCGATTGATCAAAAACTACAAAACAGTTTGCGCTGTAAAAAAATCAATTTTTTGAGAATGAAAAAATGTATCCTTAGTTAAAAAAAAAATTCCGAGCTCTTTAGCACAAGCGGGATTCAAAGGAAGTATCGCCAATCGGGCCAGCTGATCGCTTAGCGTGGCATGAGAATAATCAAGCATCTGTTTGATTTTTTTCAGCAAATTTCGTTAGATCTGTTTTCAGCAGCTAGAGGGCGTTAAAATGTTGGTTATAAAAAAAAGTTTTTTGCCGATTTGATCATTCGATGAACAAAAATGCCTTTTTTTACAGAAGAGGAACTCGAAGATTTGTATTACTATTTCAATTATTTCAAAATTAAATAGAAAATATTTATTTCAAAATAAAGTTATAAAACAACGTTTCTTATAATTTAACCGCTAAACTTCAAAATATATCTCGGCGTAAGCCAAATTTCATATCAGTGTTGCCGTACTTTCATTTGAACCTACTTTCGAAAAATCGAAGCATATTTTTTTTTCGAATTTTTTTTTTTTTGTCATTTTTGGAAGAAAGGATTATTAAGCTTGTGAGACGATTTAGGGATTTTGATAAATTTGTTTTGGTGATTCAAACTGGCCTTGAATTCATGAAAATTGAAATTTATTGAAGAGACTTGATCGGTAGTTTATTTGGTTTTTAAACTTTGCGGTTTTGATTGATCAAAGTTTGAGTGAATGTTTGTGTCTATTTAAATCGCCACGAATCGGTTTAAATTATAAAATTGCTAATCCGCAGTGAATGATAATCAGAAAAGTTCAAATTAAATCATATGAATTTGCTGATTTTGACTGCTAATATAAAAAAAATTTCGTATTAGCCACAGTAGATTATCAACTGCTTTTAAAAAAAAATCCGATGTTTTGCCCTTTTAATTTTTTTTTAATTTTGAGATTTTAATTTTGAAAATTTATTTTTTTAAAGCTTGTTTTTTGTAATTTTAAGAAAAGCAATACACAGCAGAACCAAAATCAATGAGATTCGTGTTCAGTGGCAGATTAATCTTATTTAACACATTTATGAGATAAAATGCAGATTCATTTTGAAAAGTTCGCAAATTGACCGGCTTTTGCCTGAGGGGTAAAACTTTGTTATGTTTTTTTTTGTCGGACGGGCATTTTTTGAGATAAGATCTCAGACTAAACACAGAATATCAAGGTTTCCTTATAAATATTTGAACACAAATATGGTGACTTTGAAAAAGAATGAAAATTATCATAATTTTTTATGATATCTCAGTTTATCAAAAACAAAAATTTCGAATGAAAATAAATTTGAAATACATACAAAAAATCCGTGGCATTACAATTAATAAGGCAAAAATATTTACAGCAATTTTAGAGACGTACAGTCTGAAGGTATAGCCATACAGACTATCATATTATAAATATCTTTTTGGAGACGGTGCAGTTGTCGCAAAGTTACTGGAAAATAATATGTTTTCTCGCTAAATTAAATCATCGTAATTTAATTTTAGCACAAACTCAGCAAAAAACAAATTTGCTTAATTGCAAAACCATAAAAAGTTTTAATACTTTAAAATAAACAATTTTTCGACGATAATTATGATTTCATTATGAAGAATAAATTTTGAAATTGTTCGTTCATAAATTGCACATAAAATCAGTTATTAAAATTTAACATAACTGGCCTGACACGTCACGAAATTAACAATTTGAATTTCGAACACTAAAAATTTCCGCAAAATTCGTCTTTTCATGAATATTTAGTCTTTAAATAAGGCTTTCAATTTTTTTTTGTTAATAACTCATATTTAGTTATTGAGATTGTCACCGGTCTGAACCTAAACTTTGCGGTTGATTGACAAAATGGCATTCAAATTGATCTCCCTAATTTCAGAATATTAACCTTCTGGAAACTTCCAAATTCACAAATTTTGCAAGCCTGTTTTATTTTTGCGAAGTTTTTGAGATCATTCTCGGTTTCCCTGATATCAATTTGATATCAAAACGAAATTTTGTTCAAAATTCAATATCATAAAAAATTGGAAACTTAGCTCTCCAGCGAGACTTTAGGTCAGTTTGGAAGTTTAGATACATGTAGATTCCACAAAAAGCCGAAATATGTTTTTTGCCAGCGTATTATGCCTTCGCCATTTCTGTTCAAACTTTAAAACTGGGTTGTTTTATCTGAGATACTTTCCACGGGAAAATAATGTCATTATAAGGTCAAAATTAGGAGACATTTGAAAACGAATAATTAAATTATTCTTATTTGTAGACCAATTATATTCAGGAGATGAGAGTCATAAAGAAATAATGTTATAGCCGGTTTTTTTGGGTCGAAAACTGAATTAATTATGGTATTCATTTAGTTAATGAATAATGATTTTTTTTTCAACTTTACGTTTTAATTAAATTGGACAATTACCGGTTCAAAATTAGCCGATAGATAAACTGGAATTTAATAACTTGATCACAGGAATAATCGACATTTCCACTAGATTAGTCATTTTTTGTACTATCAAGAAAAGGACACATTTTTAATAACCCCATCGCTTACGTCAAAACTTACCGGTAATTGCGTGTTCTTACACTCGCTTATATTTTTATTGTATGCAGAAAATAAGTATGCAGAGAATTTTTTTTCCAAAAATGGTGTCATCTTGATTAAGGGGGTTTTAAATTTCACTTGTTGTGAATGCGGGGTATTTTCACTACCTTTGAACGCTCTTTAACTTTTGTTTGAAATGTTCAAACGTAAAAAAGGAAAAAATTATTGTTCCGTGAAGTCTGTTTATAATTTTTGTCTAGATATATTTATTTTTGAATCAGTATATAATTCGAAACAAATTTCACGAAAACGATTTTGAAACTCCTCAATTTCTTTCTAGCAGCGCATAGCCTTCGGAAGTGATATGCAAATTTTTCAGAAAACTGCAGGAAACAAATTTTGTAACCAACTTCCCGTCGAATAATCTAAATTCACATTCACGTTTTTCGTGAAATCGATAAAAAAAATTTCGTAAACGTTCGAATAACTCGGTAAATATATTTGAATAGAACAAATTTTGAATATGAAAAGATTTTACGCAATAAATTCAACAAAGTTCTCGTCGAAAATTTTCAATTTGTATCCTAATATTTCTTGATCACAGATGCGGCGGGCAGCTCCTTTCAAATCAAAGTAGTTAGTTAATTCCGTAACATTTACCGTATATGATATACGGTAACATATACAGTATGTGTTTTTTCAGTACAAACAGAATATGAAGTGTCCGGGAGAATCGTCTATGATTGAGGGAGAATTCTCCCGAATTGTTTACTTTTTGTTTGCACGAAAAACACATACACTGTATAATTAAAAGCATTATTTCTCTCGATGAAGAAGATATTTGTTTTTAGATATATTTTCCTTGGCTAGTTTTTCAAGGAAATTTTTCTTTATTTTCATTCTGATTTTTGTTATTTGCGAATTTTGGGTAAATGTCTGAAAATAGACTTTCACGTGGAAATAGCGCCTTTTAATTAATTGCAATCAATTTTTCAGGCCCGATTTATCCAGGAAACGATTTATGTTTTATATATCAAACAAACAAACTTTATGATTTAAGCAAATTGACATGTTAAACCCCTTAAACAAAGTAAATCTCAATTTTATACAATCTGCCCTACTGGCTTCAAATGTCAATCTTTTGTTGGTTATTTGATGACTTAAAAGTTATTTTTAATGTTGATCATAATATTGACATTTTGACTAAACAGCGATTTTCACTGTCAATATCTGAAAAAAAATACTAAGATTTTTTGCGTAACAAAAATAATTTTAAGAAGAATTTCTCGTTATTCTTTTTCAAAATTGTGTAAAAAAGGTGCTTTGTGTAAAAAAGTTTGATACCAAGTTTATCACCAAGATTTCTCCGGAAATAGAGCTTATAGCATTTTGGATAAAATTGATTTTTATTTCGAATAAAAATGGAAAGATGATAAATTTTAAATAATCGTTTCAAGGCTGAGAGAAAATCGAAGCTGAATTCGTGAATTAGCATTCAACCTGACCATGAGCTTCAATAAAATGTAATGATTTAAATTTTATTAATAATTTATTGATAGTTTGGTGGTATATAAAGGTACTAAAAAGGTCATTTTCAATTTTATAGATTTGAAAGAAAAATTCTACACATTAAATTGACTGAATTTAAGAATCTGATTCATAAATTATGATGTCGTTTCACTCGGAATCATGACATGAAATGAACTGAGAAGAAAGAGTTCATCTGGTCATGATTTAAGATACTTTTATTTGTAAGCTCATTTAAGCGTAGGTTAAAAATTTGAGACTTGAAGATACTCTTGAACATCATGGATGTTACATCCAATTTGCCCAGTATATCAATTACGGGCCCCTGGTCATCTTTTGCCTTTTTTCTAGCCACAATTTGTATAATATTTGCCTTTTTAAAACGACTCATTCGATGCAGTTCTTAGATAGCTCAAACTGAGCACTGATATCTAGTGAATAGTACAATAGAAAAATTGGTAAGAATCTTATTTTTTTTTGTTTTCTGAGATTACTGAAATTTTTAAATTATCAGTTTTCATTAAAAATTGAAAACAAATGGTCTGATTTTTTTAATTTCATGTTTTTTAATTCAATTTTTTAATTCATGTTTTTATTAATATTTGTGTTCAGTTTTAGTTATCTATGAACTCAATCTGATGAGTCGTTTTCAAAAGCCGAATTATATGAAAAATTTTGCTGGAAAAATGGCAAAAAATAACCAGAGGGCCCCGGTATCGATATCTCTTTAGGAGGAGTTACCGATCAGAGAAGTCAAGTATATTATACGCCTAGTCTCAATCATTGAAATCACTCGTCTATACCAGACTGCTACAACACCTGCCTGATTAGTGAGTAACTCTACCCTGAAGGAATATATCCTTGAAGGAATATATCTTTCTCTCAACCAAAAAACTTCTCAGTAGTAAAAAGGGTGTCACACGGTGTTCAAATAAGACAAGACCTACTCGAGGACCTATCAACATCGTTAACATTTTAACTTGTGAAAAAGACTCATCCGATTGAGTTCTCAGAAAGCTCGAATGACCACACATATTCAGAAATTACAAAACAAGTTCGTAAAAATCGGACAATTTTTCAATTTCAAAACAATTAATATCAATTTTTTTAAAAAGAGAATAATGGTGCGGACTCAATCGGATCAGTCCATGATTACTTCTGAGAGAAACTTTGGTTTGGAAAAAAGATATAACTATGGCTCATAGTCTATGGGCAAAGCTGATGTTCAAGAATGTCTTTGACTTCAAAAGAGTTCTCCACGTCATTTCTGAGCTGGGTGATTTATTTTGACCTAAGTGAAGTTCATTTTAGGTCACTAAATGAACCAACGGAATCTCATGGCGATATTTTTTTTATTTCAAAACAGTCTCAAAAATATTCAGAATTGTTTTAATTTTGATTTAATTTGCTTCATAATGGCATTATCGTTTTAACATTGAGCTTGATATATTTTAGAGGAGGATCCCCTGTCTTTGTCAGGTGCGATCAGGTCAAGCGACTAATTCGCCCCATAAGCGAGAAATCCGACTAAAAATATCAGACAACGACTCTAAAACTAATAAATGGCTGGCCACCCGAAAGTGAGCAAACCGGTAACCAATCTGTTACACTGAGCATTCGAATATCGTATACAACCCAAAACAAGGGGCTCATGAAACTTGAAATGTAGTTATTCGATTCAATTATAAGGCATGTGTACCCAATAATCACCCACATTCAGGACTAGCCTCTGAGAGGTCACGAACTCAAAAATAATTAAATTTGTAATCACCGAGATTCCCAGTCGAATCTAAGGGAGGTGTCAGGTGCGATTAGGTCGAGCGATTAATTCGCGCCATAAGCTAGAAATCCGACTAAAAATATCAGGCAATGTGGTGTAGTTGGTAAACACACTCAAATCATGATGAGAGAGCCGTGGGTTCAAACCCCGACTTGTCAATCCCCCCCTTTTCACTCATGACGGACCTAACATCTTCAAGATTCACGTGAGTGTTTGACTTTTGTTTTCACTGCTCTTATTGGTCAAACTCTAACGTCAATCTAAAAAAACCTATGTCTTATTTTACGCAGATAAATTAGTCATTTAATGTGATCTCCGAAAAAAAGCATCACGATGATATATATTCGAAAGTTTGAAATTTTTTAAGAAAACTTTACAGTCTTATTATTTTATTTTTAGTTTATGTGTTAAGCATTTTCATGTGCATGAAAATCTGAAAATGACCGCGAGGCCTCGTAAATGTTTTTGACGTTATCACGTGACGAATAATGGTATCAGAATGTTTCAAAAAACAAAAATAAACTTTATGACCCACAAAAACTATCTCATTGATGATAAATTTAAGTATCCTTGACATTCTTCGTTATAAAATACACGTCGGATTGCCTCAGTTTTTCGAATATGACTGAGTCCTACGTGGTTGCTCAAACCGTTATCAGAAAGTTGATTGCAAAATCAATTTTGTTGATATTTTCGAAGCAATTTGGTTACCTTTGATTTATTTTGAAATTATCCACTGTATTTCAGTGCCTGATGTGATCAAGCCATATGATCAAGATTCAAAAAAATTAGTCTATCTGATGTCATTTATTCAAAGTGACATTCAGCGAACACTAGAGGGCTATATTTCTTTATCACCTTTTGGTTAGAATGCGTAGCCACTACTCCTTTACGTGTGATTTTAACGTTGTGGCTACGCATTCTAACCAAAAGGTGATAAAGGGTATGAAATAGCCTATATCGAAGATTAAACTAACTGGTCCCGTAACATTTTGACGTCAGAGACACGTCAAGGACGTGTTTTGATTGGTCAATATACAAGAGTCAATGTGTATTGACCAATGAAATGACACGATTCTTCATTGTCATTCTGGAAAATTTAGTCTAGTTCCAAAAGATCAGCTAAATTTTGTTGGGAAAGGTTTTGGGTGTAACTGCTGGCATCGATTTTAAATCTAGATTGTTTTTCATATCGGGATTTTATTAGCCGAACTCACACTATAAATAATTAAATTTAATCTTGAAATTGCCATTGATATAAAAATTGAACGCCTTGGTTTCAATGTAATTTAATAAGCAATTTGTAACGATTTTGTTTATCGTAACGAAAAGCTTTGAAAGTAAGTGTTTTTAGAATCCAACAAACTTTGTTGGAATTTGTTGAAAATCCCATGACTTATCTCTAAAGGCGTCAGTGACGCTGCGTCAGCCTTAATAAATTGTATTCAATTTGATGAACTAATGTTTATAACTACAGTAAATATTTTCTCAAGAATTTCAAATAACCGTTATAACATGGTATTGCTGTGAATTATATCCTTTGTTCACACTGATGATAATTAAGGTAACTGGCCCAGCTTGTACTAATAAGTCAGCTACCTTAATTATGATCAGTGTAAACAGGGGACATGGTTGTAATTTATAATCTGTAAGTTCAAAGCGGTATTAAGTCATTGTCTTATTCAATGTTTTCAAATTTTGTTAGATCTAAAATATCTTATAAATTTTATACAATACTAATGTTGTACCTGGCGAGATGCGAACAACTTGCGCGGGCGGAGCTCCTAACTCACAATGAGTAAGTCCAACCCCATCGGCTGAAATGTCCAAATTTCAAATCTAGTTCCGGACACTTACATTATTCGTATTGTTCATCTGCTATCAAGATTATTTTAAACAGTTATTATGAATCAACTCGTCTAAAACCCACATAAGAAATATCGAAAAAATCCCGGGCGCCGTTTTCCAAGTTTGGTTACCACGTTGTATTTAAAAAAAGACATTTATCACGTAACATCAGGTCAGAGTGGCTCGTTTCTGAGTCATAACGGTCAATAGTCCCGTCAATAATTTTTAATGATTAATATTATAAAGATCGCGGAACTATTGACCGGTTTGAGAGACGAACTGATCTTCTGCAATTGTATCTAATTATTTTGTGGGTCATTGAAATACATTTTTCGATTTTTCTTAGCCCAATTTAGATTGGCTAAATTTCAATCAATCAGAATCAATAACATTGTAATTTATATAAAATATGTAGTTAAAATTGAATTTCGGCTGAGTTTCAATGTGTCTTTTGCTGATTTCTAAGATAAATCAATATCTGTTTCTATCAAGTTCCTTCCTTTTTTTCGTTCTTGAAAAATCGGATAAACATTAAAAATGGTAAGAACTTCATGTTTGTTGCTCTTCAGCGTTAAAAATTGATATCAATTGAAGCAAATAGATAATTTTCGCCTGATATTTGAAAAAAAATTTAGATTGAAATCAATATTTCATAATTTCCAGCCAGTTAATTCAAGGCCTTTTAAAGTTCGGCTCAAAATTAAATACCATTCGCTAACTCGGTCTGTATAATCCGAATATTTGTGTCTGAAAGAAAATCGAAATAAATTAAAAACGCGAACTGAAAAAGTAATAAAAAATAAGGTCATTTCCACCGATTTCTATGATACGTCGATATCCATGTCAAACCCAAAACCTCTAAAAAAGAGTTCATGACATAAATAAAGACAAGCGTATCGGTCGATATTAATAAGATAATGTTGCGACGAATACAAATCCAGGGTCGTGTTTTTCTTCATGAGTTCATTTGACCCTCTCAGGCACAGAACCATAAAAGTGGCTTTCATTTTTTTGAAAAGATCAGAAATGACAAAAATAAGTGAAAATTAAACTTTTTTTGTATGAGTCGGTTGAAATATATTTCATTCTACTTTTTTTCTTGATTTTTCGCAAAAAATCTTGAAATACCTGGTTACTAAAAACTGGAAATCGGAAGTTATTTCTGAGGATTTATTGAGTCAGGTTTTTTATTCTGAGGTTTCTGACTGACTTTTTATTTTTTTCGAGAGTAAATTTTTTTAAAATCACAAATGTTGAGAAACTATAGCATCACACATTAACTCACTTATACACAGCGGAAATAAAGTGCTAAACAATTTCATTGTGTTAATACATTTATATACAAATTAAAGTATATCCATAATCTCAATCAATTGACAACAATCTAATCGTTAACGCTTTCACTTTTCTTCTTATTTGAGTTCAAAGTTGACCCATAAAAGTGGATCTGTTGCCTGAGAGGGATATCAATACTTAAATGAGTGACAGGGTTAATGAATTTATTTTAATCACATTGAACGCAATATATACATCTATATCAAAGATAAAATCTGTCCAGATAAAGTTCATGTGCCCGGACAGGTCTTTTCATCGATAAACTTGGCTTACAATATAATCGTGTGAGTAGGTTGAGTTCATCAATAAAGCTGGACCCACGATTTTCATTTATCTCATTATAGTTTTTATTTATTTTCAAACGATACTTCATTTATTTTGTAAGTAGAAAGTTTTTAATACAAATTTACTTAGAATTTGGCCCGAATTATTTATAAAAATGTCATAAAATGTCAATCGAAAGATTTAAATGTTTCTTTGGGACCTTAATATTTCGTTAAGGACCCTAAGTCAGGGTGTTCGAAATCAATCTCGAAATAACCCTGAAAATTTAAAAATTCTCATGATAGAAAAATTTGGAATTATACCGCATGATCTTCAAGTGGCGTCGAGACCAAGGTGATTTTTTTATTTAATTCGATAAAGCCGAATTCTAAGCACAATTAGGCTTCATCTCGGAAATTTAAATGGATCAAGAATACAAAACAAAATCACCTGAAAAAGTCAGACAAAATATTATTTGCGATTTAGAGAACTAGGTGGTAAAACATGTGATAAATGCAATTTTGGCTCTTTAGCGCCAAGTTGTTCCGTTCCTCGAAGAGTTTTCTCCTATAAATTAAAGATTCTAGAATTGTGATACTTTAAAATTCATAATAATCAAAAAAAGACCTATTGCCGATATTTGAGCCTGAAGAGTTTTTTTAATTTAAAGTCATAATTTTCAAAAGCGTCATCAGTTTCTCTTATTATTGTTCACAACGAATTTGTTTCCTGGCCTCGAACACCCTGGTCTGACTTGATATACAAGTCTCAAAATACTATTTTTGGACATCCTGCCTTTAACAGTTAGAAATTCACATAACTTAAAAGTCACAACCTGTTCATTCTGTAACCGTTTGTGAGGCGAAGGATGTCATAAAACAATATTTTCAAATTTGTATTCCAAGTTGCTGAGCTGTCAACTAATAGCTGATTTTGAGTATTTTCAAATGAATTGAAAATTAAAGTGTCAGACAGACTTTGAACCATGATATAGCTTAGAAAGCAGAAAGTAAAAATTAAAAGGTGGTCATTTCAGAACAATTGAACGCGGTGGCTCACATTCGGCAATTTTTGCCCGGAACTTTTATTTACTGCTGAAATTTTCAATTTTTGGAACTTAAGGCCGTAAACGACGCATTTAACTTTTTTCAAACATAAGCCCTGTTCTAACGTAAAGCTCCACGCTGCTATGGTGAAATATTGGTGATATTTTGTCTGAAATTTTCAAAAATGATTACAGGGTGAGTTTTTTCGATTTCTTCCTCTTTTTTTACCCAGACGGGTAGACAGCGCAAAAATCTTAAGCAAAGTTAGGCAATTTTGGCTGTCTACCCGTCTAGGGGTAACAAGGGAGAAATCGAAAAAACTCACGCTGTATTTAAAAGTTTGCTCCATGCAGCACTAGAAGTATTAAAAGCTAAAAATCGTGAAATTGCGGTAGTTTTTTCGGCAATATAAGGTCTTCCTGTACTTTGCATTATTTTTAATGATTTCCAAAAAGTGTGGTGAATGCATACTATGCATTGCATAGAATCTTAGCTCAGAATCTGAGCCTCAGGTTCCGTGAAAGATTCAAATTTCTTAAACAGAGTACAATCATTATTAATATTTATTTCAACATCTGTTCTGCTAAGGTGGTCTAACGTGTACTACCTTATTTGGGGAGTACCGGAAATCATAATTTAAAACCGATAATTAATAATCGCAGATAATTTTTAGCGCCGCCATTCTAAACATTAAAACGACAATTTGCATGGGTGATTTCATAGAGAATTCTTGGCTTTCGGTACATTTTTGAACATGCAGTTGAAATATTATTGTTTTTCGATCATTGTTAACCTCCTAGTTGAAGTTTTTTGAATGATGCCATACTTTCATTGTTGCCTAGTTAAGGGTTATTTGTACTCAGCAAACCAGACAAGAAATAGCATTTTAGAATATAATGGTCCGTTGCACAGTTCTCGGTGTACCGGTAATTGGCAAACAACGTTTATATCGAGTATGGCTATATTATTATTTAATTATTTTTCTTGGAAAACTCAGCTAACCCAAATAAACAGTTTGAAAAGGGAACGAACTTCCCCCCACACTTAATTTTGATTGTTTGTTTGTTGGCGAGATATATTATATGCATTTTTTTTATAGTAAAACTACATTTATATAAGCTTTAGATTTATTTCAAATCATCGTCAGATATTTTTTTTTGACTGCGAACTTTTTGAGAAATATGTTTTGCAGGTCAGCATCGTAATAATTTGGCAATCAATTTATAGTAGGCCTCGAATTGATTGGAAAATTAAAGGCAAATTCATTTTGATTCTTTCACGGAAGGTGCCTATCACTCTCCTCATTATTCGTCCTTTTTTTATTTAAGTCTGCCTTAAAGTGTTGTCAAACAGCCAATGATTTCCCAAAATTTGAGTGACGTTGATCAGTAGTTTCTAGTCACGTGATCAGCCTAGGAAGTCAACAAAGTTTTTTTCAATGCTTCAAATTTTGTCTAGTTGTGGACATAAGATCCGCAAACTGATGAAAATGATTTTAATAAGTCACATGTACTTAACAGATTTCCACCAATATATTTATTATATTAAACAACTTTTCAGTTTTTTTTTTCAGTGAAACGCCGAAAAATGTTTTTATTTTGAACTTTCGCACGAAGACTACTGAAACATCAATAAATAATAAATAGTAAACTGAAAATAAAAAAATAGATAGTTGGAATTTCTTTGATTTTTCTTTGCGATAAATGTCAATAGAGCAAAAGACATTGGTGCTAATGACTTAAGTTTTTTTTAAAATGTCAGAATTTTTTCAAAAATCAGCTGAGAAATTCTAAGGTTTGTAAAAAATTTTCGACCAAAAAATTAAGTGGAAATTAAAATATTTTCAAATAACAATTCCTCCAAATATTTTCAAATAAACTTTTCGTGGTAAAAATTACTTGGCATGATGCCATTTTAAACCCTTTAATGTTTTGTCTGAAAAATTGTCACGTGAGATACGTATTTGTCTATCTAATCAAAATTCAGCGAATCAAAATGATATGGTATGATTTATACTTGTATATATATTTGTTTTCATCATTGACAACATACACCTCAGGAAAATATATTTTAGTATTTCCATTATTGAGTTAGTAGAGATCTTTATTTAAAATACTCATTATAATATTCCATGGATAAATTGATATTTAGAAAAAAATTGACCATGAAAATAGTCATGAGCTCTAAAAACTCATGACTCGACCCGAATTAACTTCAAAAGCAACAAACTCGTTAAGTTTTTCTTCAGCTACAGAAATATTAAAGGCGGTGGTAATACCACCGTGGTTTATATACCACCGTGGTATATATAACTCAAAGCAGCGAACTTTTAAATACAAAAGCTAAGGTATTTAACGCTGAGAAAAATTCTTGAAAATTTAAGAATTCATGTAGAATGTTTTTTCAAACTATGTTTCCATCTAGTGTCAATTTAGGGCGCCTCAGAGCTACAAAGAGAGAGGTAGAGAGTGAGAAAACTATTTAAGCCAATGAGCGCGTTGTATACTTAAAATATGTGGAATAATAGTGCCAGAGAGCTGATTTTGTGTTATTACGCTTTAAGTGTGAAGATTTGACTTTCGTTTGCTTAAATTGTAATAGAAAAACTGTTTTAAAGCCAAATAACCATGAAAATGAGTTACTTTGGTTTGAACAGAATAGTTTTCGACTATTGAAACGTTTTAAGAGTCAATTTTTATTGAGCTATAGTTCAACTTGACTCAAGTTACTTGAGTCGATAAAATGTGGATATTGACAGCCGAAAACAAGTGGCCTTGGAAATATGACACTTATTTATGCATTTTTTCATAATTTTCATTTGTAACATAACGGACCGATATTACCGGTACTCCCATCAAGTTTCAAGGTAATTTGAAATTTACGCTCTGACTCAAGATTTTTTGGACTCGAAGAAGGGATTTCCTGATACATCATTTATTTGCTTTATTTCGGCCTTACTGAGTCCTAATTTTTTCTAAAGAAATAATATGTTAATTTTTCAGAAACAATATAAAAAAAAAATCTTTGTTTAGTTTCAGGTTTTCATCTTACAAAAAATGAAACTCAATTATTACAAGAAATAATGTTAATGAGTAATTGTCGAGTTGCAAATGTCTTTTCGATTTAATGAGGTCGGTGCATTTTGACAGATTTGCACTTTTTCAATTTTTTTTGTCTTGATGGGAAACTTTTTGCCACTTCAAAATTTTCTGATAAAAACTTCTTCGAACACAAGTTATCCCTTTTCAGCTTACTTTGTATAATTACCGTACTTTGAAAGTTAAAGTGGCCATTTTTAAGAGTTTTTTTTGTTGATTTGAAACAAATACTGTAAAAAAAATTTGAACCAAAATAAGGCATTTTTTAAATAATGTTCGGAACTTTTTTCAAAAATTTCTCACAATTTGTCGAATTCGAAACGTTTCATTCGAACTCAAACTTTTCTCAAAAAGCAATAACTCAAAAATTCTGTAGTTACAAAAGTTGCCTTGAGTATGCAATATTATTTTGGTTGTATATTGGTGGTATATTGAGAAGAATATATAAACCATGTATAGAGTTTTTCATCAAGAGCCCATATCCATATCTGTCAAAATACACCGAGGCCCTTAAGATATTGTCAAAGCCGTTTACCACACGAAGTTCTTTGTCGCATCTCCACTGAAGATTATCGAGGCATCTTTGCTTGAGTTCAAAACCTAGTGTTGTACGTTTTCAAATTGAGTCACGTACATTCTTGCTTTCACCTAATCTTGAAAATCTCAAAATGATTATCCTTGATTAAAATTATATCTTTAATGTAGCCAAAAATTTTTTTTTACATTTTTTGTGCAAAAATCTTTGAAATAAAGTTATATTATTATCGAAAAAAATTGAATTCGTCAAACCATCAAAATATTTTGCTTAAATACAGATTAAGTTTGTTATTTGTTAAACCACTGAATACAAAACCAGAAGATTTGAATAGCTTTCAGAAGTTAATATTGTCATCCACCATTATAAATATAGAAACATATCATGAACTGCATGACATACAGTAAATATGACTTAATAAGTTCACATCAAGATTATGACAAAATGAGCTACAGAATGAACGAGAATATTTTTTGAGTTTATTATTTAGGTCTCATCCAATGCTCAACACCTTGTTTAATTTTTTAATGCAGACGAATGACTTCGTATATTCTCGAAAAAAGGCGAAACCGGGCAATAAACTCGACAGTCGGGACCCGATTTGAGTTACTCAAGGTTTTATCATAACTACAGCCCACACCATATGCTCGCTTGTTTTGTTGGCTTATGTGCGGCATAGTCTGCGCCTTATAAGTAAAGCGTATTTAAAGATTCGTTGCAACACACGTCTCAGTTACGTTTTAACCAAGCTTTCAACAACCTTTTGAAAGGCTGAAATTTTGAGGAGAAACTTAAAAAAATAGTACACTCTGGACATGTTGCATGGTGAGGGTGCGATTAAACCTTACAAATTTTGTTAAACGGAAATAAGAAGTTATTAAGAATAGCAGTTTTCTAGTGTGGTGCAGAAAAATAAAAGTAATTTTATTTTGAAAAAATTTTATTGTTACTTTGTAACAATTAAAATCAAGCGAACTTTTCGTATGAACTTTTTGGATGAACTTTTCGGGTAAACTTTTTTGTATCGAACACAATCGCTATTTTTGATTTTTTGAATGGTTACTTATGCTAAAATACTTGAGACCGGCTACAGAGTCTAAAGGTGAGACTTCAGATTACAATTATATCAAGAGGAAAAAAATAATTATAATAAGATAAAGTTCTTTTTGGTAGTTGGTAGTACCAACTTGGTACAAATATAATTTGATACGATCAGTGATCGTCGATCACAAGATTTTGGAATAATTTTCGAGCATTTTTACAAAAGCACGTACTTTCGACGTGTCAAATGAATTGTTTTTGAAATTTTCAACTTATATAGCTTAGAAAATAGATGCCGACGTACAGTTTAAATAGATTTGGGCCCAAAGACTTGGTCTTTGAACTTTTGTTTTGGAAAAAAATATCAAAGGAGAAAATCTACGTGATTTTGATAATTTTTTTCAAAGCTTAAATAATATATTTTTTAGCTCGCTTCACGTCTGCAGATTCTAAAATTATACATAAAGTGCTAATATAGGAGTCGAAACTTTTCTTCGTTGAACTTTTGGCTTGAAAAAAACAAAAGCGAAACGTTGCTTATTATTGAACGCAATTATCGCCAATCTTATTTGGCAGAAACCCATGTTATTGCATGGTCCTTTGCTAGGGAAGACTATTCAGCATTATTTCAGTATCAATAAATTTTTTAATGTGAGTCCTGATAAACTTTTCAAGACCAAAAAACACTCAATCGACGAAGACGATTTCAAATAAGGAATTTAAAAAGTGAAAATCGGTATCAATGTTTTGAAGCGTTCTTGTAAAATTTTTTTTTCTGTTCATTTTAAGACTCAGGATTTTTTTCGTTGATTAATATTTTTTCCTTAATTTCCTTTGATTGATATTGACTTTGAACTTTGACCGCTTATTTAAGGTCGACCAAATGGTCGCCGACCCTAATCCAAAAACATGGTTTCCTAAAAAATGGTTAATTTTTACTTGTTAATTTATCAACAAAAAAATCATGGGTCTTCAAATGACAACAAAAAATATTTACAAGACAGCTTAAAAACATCGATACCAATTTTTAACTTTTTAAATTCTTTATTTCATATGGTCTAAATCACTAGCGAAAGTTTTCAAATTATAGATGGTTGACAACAAGTTTTACAGTTTCACAGCCTCATTATTTGACCCTAATTTTTATTTATGAACAGAAGATAAGACTTTCACATCATTGAAATTTTGCTCGAACGTTTTGCTTTAGACATATCAGATATAAAAATATTGAGTTTCTAGATCACTTAACCCGTGTGAGCACAGAAAAAAAGTTCCGCCAATGGCACCGAAGCCTTTATAAAGGCTTTTTTCAAGCGCGTATACAGAATCAGCCCAAGGTAGTTAGAGTTTCAATTTTTTTGAACTAAGGAAGTCAAACCGAGTATTTTTTGATCCGACATTTGGATATTCTAGGAATTTTGATTTTTTAGTTTTAGAAAATTTACTTGATAAAGCAAGGTACAGCAAATCACGGGATACAAGCTCACAGTGTGTTCACAAATTTATTTTGGTATGAATCGATGCACAAGATCTGTGACGTATGTCATCGTGTTTTTAAAGGTTTAAAATTTTGATGAAAAATCACAATTTTTCAGTAAAAAATGGTTATTTCCCCTAATAAAAGCAGATTTAGTAACTATCTTGATGTTATTTATGGTCGCATATACTAATCAAGTGACTCTGTGGACAATATTTAATTGCTCGAATTAATTTTTTAATAATTAAAATATTTTCGTGAAATACTTAAAATCGAAATTTTGAAATATCACTTCTGAAAAAATAATCTGTTCCTGTATCCAATTAATCTTTGTTTTGGAGTGTCAACCATGGACAAAACACTTTCCTAAAAACTGGCTATTTTCAAATTTTAATCGAAGCATAGGTCGATTTTATTTTTTTTTAGAGTAAAGATCGGAAAAAAAATCTCAAAAAATAAACCCTCCGTAATATTTGAACAAATTTCCAAAAAAAAAATAATTATTTTTTGACATCTTGCAAAATTCTTTATAATTGTATTCGAACGACAATTCTACGATGTTTTTTTGCATTTTTTAGATGATTTTAAATATGCAAACCTTTATAAAGGCTTTGTGCTCACACGGGTAAGGGCCTCGGTGCATTTACAGATACGATATGAGTTATTGATGAAAAACTTTTTACTGGGTTATATATTCTTCTTAATAACCACCAAATAATGTTTATAATCCAGCAACTTTTGTAACTACAGAATTATCAATTATGCTTTTAAGAAAATTTGAGTTTGAAATTAAACTTTTCGAATTCGACAATTATGAGAAATTCTAAAAAATTCGAACATTAAAAATGCCTTTTTTTGTTCAAATTTTTTTTGTTCAAATTTTTGTTCAATATTTGTTTCAAATCAACGAAAATTACTTTTCAAAATGGCTTTTTTAACTTTTCGCGTTAGTGACCACATAGTTTTATATGCTATTTGAAAATCATATGACATGGTTTGTTGATTTTGGTCAAAAGTTAATTGAAAAATATTGAAAATTTTTTATTTCTAGTTCAAAAGTTTTCAATATTATTTTTCTAGAATCCCAAGTTGAAAATATGGAGAATGTCACCTTTTACTTTATTAAAATATGTCCTTGTTTTGTTTCTTGGCTTTTGTTAATACTCTGAATAATAATTTTTGCAACGAAACTACGGTTTGGCAGAAATCGGTTGAGTTCATCGTTAATCAAAAAAAATTTATAACACTTACATTTGTCAAATCATTAAGCCGACCCATCCACCGAATTAAATTTATCATTTTCGCTCCCGATCTTAGATTTTAGCTTAAGGAGGTACTGTTCGCTGGAATTGCATTTTCTCGATAATAAATTTGTCAAACTGGGCTTTTAGGATAATTG
The DNA here is from genome assembly GCA_004367855.1 of Oikopleura vanhoeffeni. Taxonomy (NCBI): domain Eukaryota; kingdom Metazoa; phylum Chordata; class Appendicularia; order Copelata; family Oikopleuridae; genus Oikopleura; species Oikopleura vanhoeffeni. The sequence goes on along the minus strand of SCLH01002001.1, from coordinate 48,510 downwards.
TCAGATTTTAAATTTTGTAGAACTATCTTTTATTCTGTAAAAAACAAATCTCAAGTATTTTTGTATGCATACACTCCTTCACACATAAGCGGCACAAGAGTTCCTAGGTCATAATGGTAAAACTATCTTCTCCTAAGTTTTATGTTGAAATTGGCTGCCGATTTTCAAATTTGGCTATACCTAAAATGTGAACAAAAACCACCGCTTTTTGGCAATTATTCGCCGGAATAACAATCTCCTCCTAGTAAAAAGTATTTCATTCAATTTTTTTCTAAGCTGCCTTATACAAATACAAACAGTAACTTGATGACATGTTTTGAGATTTCGACTTCAAACTCAAAATATAAATTTTTGTAAAACCACCAAATCACTGATAAGAAAGTAAGCTAACGTCAAGGTGATATTTTGAAGTTTAAGTTGTTAAATTAAAGCGTTATTGTCGAACTTCATTCTGAAAAAAATACTTAGAAAAAAATCGAAAAATGAGAAAATTTTCTTTTTTCTAATAATTTGGTCGATAGTTAACTTTGTGATCACCTAAAATTAATTTGAAGCATTTTCAAAGGCCAAAAGGCCTCATTAAACCAGCGACCAGTACCTCCTTAAACCTGATTGACACCGCTGAGTTATCGAGCATTCAAATTTATGAAATACCCGCATGTTTGTAAATTCAAACGTTTTGATTGATGGAGGTCAGCGTCAACAAAAATGTAAGATTGGGAGCAGTAATGTGAGATGCTTTGTATTAAATTTTTTGAACTGTTATGTAACGATTTTTTATACGCACTTTCTTGGTATGAAGAATATGTTGGTTTCCGAAATTAATTGTCATTTTTCTTTCAGAGTGAAAAAAAAGTGGGACGGTTAACTTTGTCTTATTTCAATTTTGTAAGGTTGCTCACAAACAAGGGTTTGAGAAGAAACACGTTTTTAAGCTCAATTCTCTTTCTTGCTTCTTTTTTAAAAATGAACCAATAAATTAATAATAAATCTCAAAAACAAGGCAGTTGCAACTTGCATGCCCAGATACCGTATAAGCATTTTTTAAGATTGATAATTAGTCACATCGACTGTAGTACAAGAAGTTAAAAGGTAAGAGTCAGCTTTTTTAAATACTGGTTAAAACAAATATCATAGAGAATCAAAAAAATTGCTTTGCCGCGATATATGATATAGATTAACGTCCCTTAGCCGACAGATCGTGACTAGTTGAAAAATTCGGAATCCGAACATTTGATTGGTTGTTCAGCCTGAATCTAACCAATGAAATCGGTCTATTATGCAATCTAGGCCCTAGATTTTAGGGTTCTGATTAAGGGCTAGTATCCCGCGTTGTTTTTATCCTTCAAATAGTCACGATCTGTCATCTGAAGGGCCTTAATCCATATTTCTATACAGTCATGCCAAAGTTACCTGCATAAGGCTCCCCAATCTTGACGTGTTCGCATCAGAAATATTGTAAAAAACATTTAGTTTTCAAATCAATAACCATTTAGGGCTGGCATGAAAATTTCATTGGTCAAAAATGAGAAAAAACTTTGATTTTAGAGATTCTAATTCTGAAATTCAAGACCGAAAAAACTGCTTTTGTGTCGCAGATTTATTCCAAAAGTAGATTTTGCCATAAGTAGTTTATCAAAAATGGATGTCAGTCACCTCTGATTAAACGATTTGTCAAAGTTTTTCAGAAGACAAGCCTTTCGAAATATGTTTTGTATTATATCCCCTATTCACACTTTTGTAAATATCTCGGCCCTACTACTTAAAAATGTTGGCTACTACTTAACAATACGTTTCCTAATCAGGACCGGAATATGTACAAAAGTGTGAATATGGGATATCGCCAGTCTTTATACGAAGTTTTACTTGTTCACGAGTGACTTCTCTGAAACTTAAAATAGTGAATAATTCTAATTCAATATATATTCTTTGTCTAGACGATCAAGATGAGTTTTTTTTTAATTGGAGAACAGATTTTAATATTCATGATTTCACGTAATTTTTCTTGATTCATATCTGGTTGTACAAAACGTATGTTTAATTCGAGAAAAAGGGAAACGCCTATTATTGGACTTTGAGGTCTGATGCAAAGTTGTTTATTTTCGAATTAAGAAGATATATTTTTTTATAACGGTGTTGTCAATATAACAATAATCCCATGGTCCCTCTGGAACTATTTTTACTGCCTTCGGAAATTTCATCTGAAGACGTCGATTCGAGTTAGAAGCATAAACAAAGGTTTTATTAAGTTATTGTTTACGCGTTAGTGCTTGACCAATACGGGCATTGAAAGTGAGGGTCAAACGCGAATAAGCTTGAAAATAGCAAATATTTGATTTGGAGACCCAACATTGTTGGGCCAACAACCACCGTAATAACTATATTTAACTAGAAAATTGTCAGATAATAATAAAAAATTGAAGAACTCATTAGATTTGTCTATGGATAAATTGCCATTTATAATTAGGCCATAGCTTGTTTACTCGGATCATTTCCCCGGTATATCTCCCATAAAATATGTCATATAAAATCGGAATAGTGTTGGAAAATGTCTTGATTACCTTTTTTTCACTAAGAGAATGAGCAGTGAATTGTTTATGATCTTTATTAATAGGGGTTCTGTACGCCAATTGATTTAGCTGGAACTAAGCACATTGTATTTTTTCCTATACAGGGGGGGGCGATATCGCCGAAAGTTTTTCGTCAAAACATTTCGGCGATATTGGCACATTCGGCGATGTTGCCCTCCCTTGTACTGGGGACCTATATCAAAGGAAGTTTTTTGCCAAATTGCATAGGTTTTCGGGAAAACATTTCGGCAAATTCGGAGATATGATATCTCAGATATCAGGCCGGCGATATTGCTCCCCCTGTAATGGACTGCAACGAATGCTTTTGCAGTATTGTCGAGACGACTTAATTTGATTGAAAATTATATTAAGGTTATTTTCTAGATTATCCGAAAACAGACTGACCTTAGTATAATATATTTTTTTATTGTTAACGCATGGAAACTGAGTGTATTTGATGTGCAAGTAAGCACTAAGAGGGATTATGATATTTGTACTTGAGCGCCACCTGGCGAGCGATGTTGAGCTCGGAAAAGTTTAAAACCACGCTCGTTTTATTTTTTTGTATGAAATTTTAAGCTAACATTATTTCTGCACATAACCACCTCTAACAATTTTAAGGGGGGTTCTTATATTGCAGGAATGGTTACAGTTATTGCCCCATTTGAGTGAATTAAAATAATCGTTTACATTTGTCTTTCATTATTTCAAATTGAATTAACTTTTTTTATTTAGAATGAATGAAATTGCTCAAACAGATACAAATTTTAGCAGGAGACAGGTAAAAATAAGACTTTATTTAAATTTATAGATATTTTCTTTAAACTGAAAGTTTATTTCAAAATTTTTATTAAAATCGACAACTTATCTTCACCTTGAAGATAAATCAAGAACAAAGGTGCGTTTATACTGAATATCTTTTTTCCAACCAAAGTGCCTCTCAGTAGTAAATAGGGGGTCAACACTGTTGAAATTTTGGATTTGAGAATGCCTCATTCAATCGACTTTTCGAATAGCTCAAAATTACCAAACATATTCAGAGAAAAAAATGGTCCGAACCTTTGTCCAACTTTTCTTTAAAAAAATTATAACTCATCTCAAATTCAGCTCCTTCTTTTTATTTGTTTCTCTTGATATGTGTTATCAATTACGGGGGCTCCTGGTCCCTTTTTACTAGTTTTTAAGCCAATTTTTTTTATTTAATTCAGCTTTCCAAAACAACTTATCCGATAACATTCTTAGATAGCTCAAACTGAGCACATATATCTTGTGATAACTAAAATAAAAAAAATTAGTTCATCGGGTCAATTTATTTTATCTTTTTTCTTAGATTACTGAAATTGTTAAATAACTAGTTTTTCTTTAAAAAATTGGTAACAATTATCGGATTCGGACCAAATTTTTCAATTCAATTATTGACCAGATATTTGTGCTCTGTTAAAGCTATCTAATGATTCAATCGGATGAGTCGTTAGCAAAAGCTGAATAAAATAACAATTTTTGGCTAAAAATCTAGTAAAAAAGGACCAGGAGCCCCCGTAATCGTTATGACATGTCACCATTTCGAGCTATCTAAGAACTAAATTAAGTGAAGCGTTTTTGAAAGCCCAAATTTAATTGGAATGAACACCCTTTTTACTACTAAGAGGCACTATGGTTGAGAAAACTACAATTGTATAAAACAATTGAAAACTACATTGTATATAACAATATGATATATCATACAGCTTGTTTATGAAATCCGGAAATACCGCCTATTTTAGCATAATATGGAATCGGCCCTTTACCTCGATTACAGATATTCTTCGACTCATTGGCTTAATAAACCAAACGCAAATTCCGGTCATCGGCTAGCCAAGCGTTTGTCATAAACTGCTGAATTTCAATTTTGAGAGATTAACAAAAAACAAGATCTTCCTGATTGGTGATCGATTGATATTCACTATCAGTTTGGTCATTAAAGTCAACCACGTGGTCACCAGGTCGTGGTTAACTGTGGTACAATATTTTTATCAAAACTCACTCAAATATTTTTCGAAACATCAATTCATTTTCTTGTTAATTTTGCGAAAAATATCTTAGAAATCACTCTTGAAAACTTTATGAAAACATTGTCTTTAGCATGGTCCATGCTGCATGGACAAAAATATTTCGATTTACTACTTGCAAAACAATAAATTCAAGAAAAAAATTCCAGAATTTTTTTCGGGAATTTAAATTTCAGAATTTGGGAGCAAGTACATTTTTGGTTGACAAAAATTTTAATCATTTTTCCCTTTTTCATGCTATGAAAAAACGATGGCGGAAAAAGTATACTAATTTGATTTAAAATAGAAGGTTTAAAATAAACAATAAATTTAATGTCATATCATTTAATGTCATATCCCTTTATCACTTTTTGGTTAGAATGCGTAGCCACAACGTTAAAATCACACGTTTAAAGGAGTAGTGGCTACGCATTCTAACCAAAAAGTGATAAAGGGATATGGACTTTATACTCTGGAGACCACTATCCACAATACGGCATCAACGATAACCGTATCGTTCAAATTCACGATTAATTTTAACAACATAAACCAACTGATTTGAATTTTTAAATAAAGAAAAATTGAAAAATACAAATTTGGTGAATTTTCAATTCACTTGTGATGCTGATGTTCGCTTAACAATTTTAAAAAAATACGTATTTTAATGAAAATCGATCTTAAATTTCTTTGAACAAAAATGCTAACTCCCAGAATTTGTAATTGTCGAAATAGGATATGCTTGAGAAACAGGGGAGTTTCACAGGTTACTTGTGCACACAACGTATACCTATTTCCAAATATGAGGTGAACTCGTGTCATGTGTTCGTTTTTTGCTGCGGTTTTATGTCAATAATAAATATTTTTTTTATTTAATATCTCGTATCACACTTTTGTGAATTCCCGGCCCTGATTAGAAAACGTCCGTGTGTTTTTTAAGGAGAAAACATTTATAACAAAACATTTCCAACAAAACATTTTTTAACAAAAACACATTTTAACAAAAACATTTTTAACAAAAAAATAATTTTAACAAATAAAACATTTTAACAAATAAATTTTTAACAAAAAAACATTTTTAACAAAGAAAACTTTTTAACAACAAAAATATTTATAACAAAAAAACATTATGAGTTTCAAACTCATCAAAAGAACACACATTTGTTGGAAGGTGAAAATCTCACACAAAATATCAAAAAATATATCTCGGTTGATTTAATAAGTGTTTTGAAAAATAATCTAATAATTATGCTTTATAAAGTAGAGAAGGTGAAAGACATTTTCTTAACAAAATTTTGAAAACTTTTGCCCAGTATACACGGTATAAAACCGTCTAAAACTTCTGTTGTCAGGAAAAAAAATAGGTTGGGGTGAGAAGATTAGGGTTCCGTAGGATGGCTTTTTTGTTGACAAAAAGTTTTGCCATGCCCCGAGTGTACACTATTAATTTTATGTGTAAACTGATATCATCCTATCTTGAAGTATTAGAACTAGGGTTAGGTAAACTCGTGTCAAGTGTCCACGCGTAAAGAACGACGCAAAGCTGTTTCTTGGGATAGGCCTAGGGTTCAGGGAAAATAGGTCGTGTTCCGCAGGAACAACGACCATATTTTAACAATACACCATAGACTTTTCCGAGAAAGTTTTGGCATTGCCACGAGTGTACACTTATAACAGTTTTATTTTTCCATGACCAGCAAAAAAAATATGAGCCTGCACACTGGCCACTGCTGGTTTGCTCTCTAGAGGCTTTCGTGCACCCACTGAGAGCGTCAACCTATTTCTACAACCACTTTCAGAGTACTGCCAAAAAAGCTTCAGGTCTTACATGAACGCCGGTAACAACAGAGCCTTCTTCTTGCAGAATCCTTTAGCCGGTCTGACACGAACCAAACAACCACCGCTTTTTACACTATTTCTAAGTGGGCCATTTTTTTAAAAAAATCGACCCTCGCCCACAAATTTCTCGGCTTATTAACTGCTCAGTGCTCATAAGCAGATGCAAATTGTTCGCTAAATTCTGTTCTGAAACAATTGCCTAACCATTTTGCTTCACTTTCCCGTCGATGCTAGAATAAACAGCGAAACATGTTGTGATTTTAATTTTGATTAAATCGTATTTAGGTCATTTTTTGTAAAAAAAAAATTGGCAGTTTTCTAGGTCACAAGCAAAATGGCGAAAAATTAAATGTGTAGAATTATGAGCACTTTTTCCTGCTTGATAAATATTTTAGCCGCAACTTTTTTAATCTTTATTTTTGCAAAATCCAAAATAAACGCAAAAGTTAAAATTTTTATATCGGTAAAATATGTTTTTCCTGTAAAAAATGATTTTTTTGTTAAAGAATGATTTTTTTGTTAAAAAATGATTATTTTGTTAAAAATGATTTTTTTGTTAAAAAATGATTTTTGTGTTAAAAAATGTTTTCTTTTGTTAAAAAATGGTTTGTTTTGTTAAAAAATGTTTTTTTTGTTGTTAAATGGTTTTTTTTGTTAATGAAAGTGTTTTTTTGTTAATAAAAGTGTTTTTTTGTTAAAAAATGCATTTTTTTTGTTAAAAAACTTTTTTGTTAAAAATGCTGTTTTTGTTAAAAAATGTTTTGTTAAAGAATGTTTTGTTAAAAAAAATTTTGTTAAAAACTTTTTTGTTGAAAAACTTTTTTGTTGAAAAACCCCCTGCTGTTTTTAAGTAGGAGGGCCGGGATATTCACAAAAGTGTTAATAATGGATAAAAGTAGTTTATTCAATATTCAAATCAGAATAAAATTGAATTCAAACCATACCATCGCATATATTGACATTGAACGACTTTTTACTTTTATTGAGTAGCAATGATTTCCCTCGGGAAATTACAGTTTGCTACAGTTTGATGTACAGAAAATATAAAAGTAAAAAATTGATTGCCAGAGTCTGACAGACTCAATTTACTTAAATATTCTGGATCGCAAAATAATTTTGAGGGTCTTAAAATAAAAAAATTCAAATATATTTTTATTAGCGGTACTTTCTTCCGATGCAATTTTCGTTTTGCAAGTTACACACATACTGTATAGATGCTAAGACATTCAAATTTTGACAGTGTCTATAAACATCTCCTGATGTTCGGAGATTAATCATTGTAATTCAGTTTTCCCGCTTTTCAATAAAAACGCTACATAAGATTGTAGTTCTGGAACTTCATAAATGAGATCATTTTTCATATTGATGTATAAAACTTCTAATGAACATTTTTTTGGGTTCCGTATTAATTTTAATAACTTTGAAATTTGATTAATTCTATTGAACTAATTTCACTTTTCAGTGTCGGATTTGTACGGACCTAGCCTCTGGGTGTCATTTTGGTGTTTTGGCATGTGAGGGCTGCAAGGGATTTTTCCGAAGGAGCATTCAAAAAAATGCTAAATTTGTCTGTTATTATACAAACAGGTAATTTGAGCGTAGAAGAACAATAAATCCAAATTTCTGTTTTTTTCGATAAAATTTTAGTTCGAAAATACCCAAGCTAAATTTAGCTGATATCTCATAATTAAAAATCATATTTTTAAATTCTCGTCGAGAATTTCTCGATCTTGTGTAAACCATAAAGAGGTTTTGTGACGCTTTGTGTTGTTCAGATTGATCGTTTCATCTATTAAACCAAGACAATTATTTCATCGACTTCAACCGCAGTCAGTTTTATTCTGAAAAATAATAATACAAATATATTTCAGACATTAAAACGTGATTTGTTGGAGAATACATATTTTTTAAGTATTTCAATAGTCAGCTCGGGAGCGCCTCTAGCTAAAATTATATGCAAATTGGGCCAATAGCAATGTAGCCAAGCTTATAAATATTTATATATCTGAATTAGCTGAATTTTTTGTTCGCTGAGACTGCTTCATGGTTCCGAAAGAACCACAATATTTGAAAGAAATTTAAACACTGATTTTTGATAGGGAGTCAATTACAACTAAGCTAAGATTATTACATTAATCGCCAGGTACCATTTTTTGATCAAGCTTTGAACTTTTTAGTTGAAAGCAAAAAAACTGTATTTTTTTAGCTGGTTTATCCGCTGATTAAAGCAGGAAACAATGGGACCTATATCGAAAATGATGCCTTGATGGCTCTTTTATCAGGCGTCATAATTTTGACTAAGTGACCAATGAAATCGTGGGATTCTCAAATTAAGTCGACAATCGAGTGATGTGATTGAACATTGGCTCAAAGTTATGACGCCTGATAAAAAAAGGCCCCCTAGGCATCATTTTCGATATATACCGCGTGACTTACAATGAGCATCGAGACTTGATGAGACTTAATGAGTGTAACAAAAGTTTTAAGCTTTTCGAATGTCAAATAAATAATTTCGAAACCCTACAACCTCCTTTAATTGTTTTCAAAATTTCTTTTAGTTGTGATGTTTACGGAATCAAAAAACGAAAATGTTGTCAAAAATGTCGAATGGACGCTTGTATAGTAGCTGGCATGAACTCGGCGATGATCAAGAAAAATAATCCGACTAAGAAGAGAAAATACGAAACGCAGTCTTTACCCGACACGACCTCTTTAACGCCCATGAAAGCAAATCCGATTCCAAAGTTCAATCTTGTCCCATGGGCCGTTTCTATGAGCCCACAAAATATAGCAATGTATACGAATTTGGTCCCATTTGATCCGACCGCAAATTTCGATAAGTAAGCTTTTTTCAAGGTTTATTTCTAATAAGGTTCTTATCATTTTAAAAAGGATTTTCTTCATTTAAATATATACAATTCAACCGTTGCAAATTAATCTCTCTTGCGTCGGATGTGCTCGCGGATACTGATTTCCAACGGTGCAGCCGAACTGGCCCGGGTTTTCAAACACGGGTGGCTCCGGAGAATAAGGGATTGAGAATGAGACAGCGCGTGAAACTCGTCGAATAAAAAGTGATTTGAGCTCGATTTTAGCCTATCATATGTCAGTATCACATCATATCCCCTTATAGCCCTGTCGTGAAGATTTGAGCCCTCAAAAACGCGGGGAGTGAGAAAACAACGCGGCGTTCAATAACGACTCAGTCGATTCGGTTCTTAGATAGCTCAAACTGAGCACAATTATCTATATATAAACATTTAAAATTGATTTAAATCGGAACAATGTTTTTTTAAGATCACTGGAATTCTTTAATTATTAGTTTTTCTTAAAAAATAGAAACAATGGTCTGAGAAAAAATAGAAACAATGGTCTGCTTCGGACGATTTTTTATATAATATTATCAACTTGATATTTGTGCACAGTTTGAGCTATCTAAGAACCAAATCAAGTAAGTAGTTATTGAACGCCGCGTTGTTTTCTCACTCCCCGCGTTTTTGAGGGCTCAGATCTTTACGACAGGGCAATAAGGGGATATATATCGAAGATCCTGCCTAGTGTCATTGTTATCTTGAGCGTCATCAATTTGATAAAGTGGCCAATCAAATCGCGGGATTCTTGAATTAAGTCGACAATCGGGTAATATGATTGGACACTGGCTCAAAATGATGACGCTCTAGATAAAAATGACACTGGGCAGGATCTCCGATATAAATAATAATATATAAACCAAAATTTTTGGATAACAATTGCCATGGCAGTTTCAAGTGCATGTGATATTTGCTTATATTCTCGAATTTTCAAATATTAAAAAAAATCACAGCAATAATGAATTATGAAAAACTCTGAAAAATTAGTGGCTTACGTGTGATAATCTCACTGATACCGATTTTCATTCGCAAATTAAGTTGTTTACAATTTGTAATATAAAAAGCTTTTTTTGTAATTAAGAAAAGTTTTTTACAGCAATAATAAATGAAAAAAAGTTGTCTGAAAGAAAAAAATAAAATGATTTATCATTTCAAATAAATATGTCTTGCGTCTCTCGACACTTATTTTCAGCCTTGAAATAAAGTATTTTTTCAATTTTTAATCAGCTTTTATAGGCCGTATCAAGCAAATATCATTCCAAGCCAATTTCAAGCCAAGCTCAATAAAGCCAAGCTTCTAAATATTGGACATGACCAACCCAAGCTCAATCCAAGCCTACAAAATTGGTTGGCTTTGGCCAGTTCTTGGCCGTATAAGTATCTTTTTTTGATTTCAAATAAACTTTTTTCACAGCAATAAAAATTAAAAAATAATTTCATCATACAGTTTAATTTATACCGGTAATCCCGGTCCGAGATCTCTAAAAAAAATATTTAAAAAATGCTCAAATCTAAGTTGTGTTGTTGTTCTCAGCACTTTTAAAGAATAACTATCACTGCATATTAAAATATCATTATTTCATCAAGGACTGTATTTATCAAAATATTTAGGACGAGATGGAAATCCGATGTGTTGCCCAAAACAGTGAAAATTTCATCAAGCGACCAATGTCATGATTCCGGGGTGTCTATAACAAACGAAGATCGTAAAAGTTTCGTCAGTACGTCCAGCGTGTCCGAGCAACCGGTAAATTTTTAAAGTTTGTTTTGTATATACAGTATGTATTTTTTTTAGTGTCGAACAGAATCTCAAGTGTCCGGGAGAATTCTCCCTAAATTATAGACGATTTTCCCGGATATTTGAGATTCTGTTCGACAATAAAAAAATACATACTGTATACATGTATAAAAATGAGATTTTATTATCAATTGGTAGAAATAAATTTGAAATCCGAGAGATTCCGAGAAAAGATTGAAAATCACATACAGTCCTCACTCCCTTACGTGTGCACTTCTAGCGGCTCCACTCCTAACTGGTAGAAACTCTCTAACTGGTACAAGTTTTTGGAGGTGGTCAATGTGTTTTTTGAACTTCAGCTAATATTCATGAAAGTCCTTTTGATCATCATCTGTACCGCTGTGTTTTAAATCACAGAGAACAACAATATTTAGGGAAAGTATCATTTTGGCCACCGGAATATCGGAACAGACCCCCAAAAGTTCCCCTAATTTTTAATTTTAAGAATTTTGGTGAGTTTCAGAAATTGCTCATCAGACCGGAAATGCATTATTTGGATGCAATTTTTATTTATGCCGTTAAAACAGCAGTTGAACTAGATAATAATCTACAAATATACTTATTATATGTTTTGACATTATTTATTTTGACATCCAGCACCACCTGTTGGTGCAAAGAGCAATTTCTTCTATCTCGTGACCGGGTCCAAATACGAATCTATGAATATACTTATGGGGGTAGTTTTTCAAGCGAAAATGTTTTGCATCATTTTTTTCTCATCTGACACCACCTGGTTAATCAAACTCAATTTCTGAAGTGTTTATTTTTGAAATCAGTCATTTTTCGAGATAAAATTCTAATCGTGTGTTTTAAAAAAGGTGCAGGTACGTAATAGAACACTGCGTGCAGGTGGGGGTTAACGTACGTTTTAAATATTTTCAAAATTTCCTCGAATTAAAATGGTTTTTGAAAAATCAGAACGAGTACTACAATCATTACGGAGGAGAGCGACGTTTGTCGCGAGCTATTAGTAATTTTTAACTATCATTTTGATGGGACAGTCAATCAGAGAGTGGTTACTTTTATATTTCTACATTTATGAATAATAGATTCAAATATAAAAAAAATCAATTACTTTAATGTAAAACTTTTTTCAAAAAAAAATTATCTTAAACTGATGACTGTGTTTGATTTGCGTCAAATTATATAGGTTTTACATTCAAATTCGAATTACGTTGAAAATTAAGTTATTTCAATTTACATTGAATCTTGTTAATCAAAAGTATAGAAATGTGCCCTAACTGGGCAACTTGCGTCAAAAAATTACTAAAGGTCGGTTTTTGTACCAGTCAGGCACTGATTCCCAGGGAGCAAGGTCTTTACCTCAACTTAGATAGAATCAAGATTTTTTTGGGTTCATTGTTTTCTTGGCAGGTTTTTTTATTTGTATTCCCAAATCTGGTTTGTATGGTACTTGTTATTAGTTGTTTAATTTGGATTCTAACAAAGGATAAGGATTTTATATTTGAAGCTCGTCGGAGCGCCAACTAGTAAATATGGATAACCGGACTTCAGAGTACAAATCCTAAATATTTGAATGATACAAACAACGCAAGATATAATCACCCAATCAAAACCCTTATATGCGGAATAGGCCGATTTCATTGGTCAGGTTGAGAAAGGATCAACCAATCAAATGCTCAGATTTCGCACGTTTCAAATATTTAGAATTTGTACTCTGAGGTCCGGTAATCCATATACCACCACGGGAATGTAATTTTTGCAGACATTTTGATTTCCCGATTTTTATGTTAATTAGATCGTATAATTTATAGGCCCGGCTGTCAAAAATGGCAATTCATCGTGAGTCTACGGTGTTCTGTAATATAGCGGTTTTTCCATGTAATTAAAAAAGTACCAAACTAGTTAATAATTCGCGAAATTAACCAAATTTTATAGGAAAATTTAATATACCCCGGTAAGGATTATAAATAGACAGATATTGCCTAGTTTCTGCAACGTCATATTTTCAGAGTTCTCGTCGTTCAGTCATTCGCAAATTCGATGAGAGGGGTAAAATCACAGTCGTTGATCCGCCCTCGGCCATCAGCCTCATTTCTGAGCCCGTTCCTCGACATCACCAAATTCTCGAATCTTCAAGTTGCCACAAGCGGCGAATCTCGGACCTACCTCTACGAAAGCAAATTTCACTTCAATATTCTAGATCAATGACGGGCTCTCTTAACAGTGACGTGCGTAGGTTGACGGTACAATCGCCAAAACATACGATGACGACAACGACGGGTCAGGGCGTAGACACCTGTGACCCAATGACGAGGCTGATTTTTTCGAATTTGGATGTTAAAATTAAGGAGGCGAGAGA
>SCLH01002001.1:0-28138 GCA_004367855.1 Oikopleura vanhoeffeni | reverse complement strand
TTTTTTTTCATAATTTTCATTGTTTCCTTGACATTTTAACGATTTTCGGATAAATCTTTTTCGAATTCATGTTTATTTAAAATTAACTTTATTTCATTTTTTTCAATAAAAATTTAATTTATACATCCGATTTGTAACGAAAAATTAAATTTAAAATCACCAAAAATTCTTACTCTGACCATATTTTAACGCAATTTTAAACTCTTGATATTGTCCAAATTGACCAATCAGAGCACATTTTCCCAAAAGTACGCTTATAGTTAAAAAGTACGCGTATAGTTCGAATTACGCGTATAGTTAAGGTTTTTTGGCGACAAACTTTCTAACTATACGCCGCACCCCCCTGTATATCATTACTCAAAAACAATGAACAATATAATATATGCTTTTTCAGTGAAACTAATTTTTTGTAGGGCTTTCGATTTATTAAAATCATTTTCGATACAGGTTTTTTTTCGAATGAGAATATTTTCGCGAAAATTGCATGAGAGTAATTTCGCATAGTGGGTCTCGAAATTGGGTTATTAAAGACCCACTATTCAACTTGTTCAAAAGGGTTATTACGACGTGTAATGCATCCACATATGAGATTCGACTTTCTGAATTTAAGCTGCTTATTAAGAGTAGGTTTCATTTGTGTGATCATCAAACCTTCAAAAGCTATACGCTCGTAGTAATTTGGAAGATTTTGAGAAAGAGAAGCAAAATTTTCGTGAAAGTGATGTCGCAGTTGAGTCCGATTCGGATCGGAACAATATCGTGCTTCAAGAGATTCATGATATTGAACACATGAGAAAATATGATCGTATACGTGTGACTCCTCTTCCCTACCATGTTCTTGTATTCGGTATTTCAGAAGTCTGCAAGTATGTCCTATGTAGGTGGCGGAGCAGACACACGTAAACATGTATACCGTATTTGGTTTTAAAAGTGAGGGCTTAACCTTTGGAAGAACAATGTCAGTCGCTGAAAATACGTTCAGAATAGCGATAACAGTATGAGCTTTACTGTATGGCAGACAAGGGGTGACTCTTGGGTCAGACACATACAAAAACGTTCTTATAGACAGACTGTTGGAAGACACGCTGAACTTTCTGTTAATAAAAATAGTGATATCTCACAGAAAACCAAGTTTTTGTTCATTAAAGCGGTTCTAATTATTTTTGTATTGAAAAACCTCAACTACATATTGTTGTACTTAATAGTAGTAATAATTGTACAAGAATTTGATTGCAAAAATAAAACATAATTTTGTAATTTTTTTCGCAAGTAGAAGGCTTGTTTTACAACGTGGCTAATCTGAATAATATCCTCAAGGCCCTGTTTGGCTAATATTTTATCGAGAATATGTTAAATTAGGAGCAGGGATACCCCCTAGGATATTAAGGAGTCTATTTATTTCAAAAAGGTNTAAGAAGTCATATACTAAAAATTTTGTGGGAAAACATACCGAATGGTGTAGCTTTTGGGTTTCCCGGGGAGATTGAAACGCCTCTTAAATTACTAAACCAAGTCGCGCTCTGATTGGTTAAAGGCGTGAATCTCCTCGGGGACACCCCAAAGGCTAAACACATTGGGGACTTGTATAAATTTTAGACAGAGCAATAGACAATCATTTGAGTTATTGAGGTAATTGCAAATATAAAATTAAGGTAATGTCATCTTCTTATTGCCATTTTTCGCAACTTGCCGCAACTTTTTGTTTCTTTCTTCATTAATGCCTTAAATCCGTTTAAATTTTATTTTGGTTTCTTCATTTGTATAGCAAATGGCTGATATTATTTAAGCATTGAAAAATGAATGTTGAATAATTAAACTTGCTAATATGGCCGAATTTTAAAAGTGAAGGGCAAGCGTTGGCTAAAATCGAGTCTGAGGTACAGTTTCATGTCATAAAGTTTCTACGAGTTAACTCGCTAAATCCTAAAAAGTGACTCACTGTTGTTTTGATACAATAATTAAGATGATAAGTACCGTACATGTCTGATTTCACTATAACCCATTCAGGCACAGTATAATATATAAAATTCTGTGACGACAATAGTAGCAATCATTAGTTGTCCTACACAGTTATATGAATAGAATATCAAATTTGTTCTAAGAAATTGGTGAATTGTTTTCAACAACTATATACTTTCATCGTGATTATTTTCTCCCTGATTTCTACATATTTCTATGTTGGGAGTATGGTTAAAGGACCCGCCTCGGGTACTCCAATCTCGGAGATTATTCTGACATTTTGTGCTAGATCCGGGCTCAAGAAGACATAAACCTCGAAACAAGTCATATAGAAAATTCTGAAATAGCACTTAACAGGGAAGATGCTCATGATCCTTTCTTTGCTTTGCCGGATTTGGCTCTTCTATTATAGTAAAAACAGAGTTTTTTTGAGCACCCTAGAGCACCAAAGTGGGAGTCATATAACGAGATTGGTCGTGAATATTTGAATCGGACTCTGGTGATTTTGACCTTCATACCTAGTTTCTTTTATCTCGGAAACGGAGTTTCTTAATGTGTATTTAGAGCTCTGCATTACACTTTGTTCAGCATATATTACATTTTCTCTCTAGCGAGGACAGTAAGATTGAACATAGTTATACTGGTATATTGATATTTTTGCCGATAAGAATTATTTCTGGACTGCGCGGGACAACTTTTAGTTCATAGATAATATATTCGAAAAGACTGTAATATTCATGAACTCATGTTTTGAATTTGTTGTAAATAGCTCAGTGTTACTCTCTCTCAAATTTGAGCCGCATTCGAAGTTAACAATGATTCTCTGTTAAACTTTGGAGATGCAGGTAACTATTAGCAGAGACACGATACCCGAGTGTAAACTTCTCCAATTATCAGTCCATGCTTGCTCGAAATTTATTTCTGTCTGTTAAAGCTTCGCTGCCTGATTTATGCTAGGACAATCTTGTCCACATGTTTGATGTAATTGCAGCCCGGAAGTCAAATTTTGCATGTAATATTATCTAGCATATTATAAAAATAATTAATACATATATTCGTTACTGAGCTGTAAGTACCTCAAATTATTGAAGCGCCAGATGGTTCCTATGATACACATAAATACTGCTTAGGTGGTTCAGAGTATGAATCCTTTACTATATTGACCCATTTCACCCGTGTATGACAGGCCGAGGTGAGTATCTAGAATTCAAGAAAATACTAGTTAAAAATTCCAAACTGAAACCGAATTTCTCGGATAATAACGATGAGTCTAGGGTACTATTTTGTTGTTTACTATTTCTTTGCTAAAAATACGGTGCCAAATCATGTATCTCCTGCTAATATTTTCCGTGTGAAAAAGGCAAACTCCATGAATGTCATTTCTTAAAAAGCTCATAAGCGGGCCGTGCTTTACTACTACCTCGACGCATAGAATTATTTTCATTGGGTGGCGTAGCTATTTATGCCTGAGTCAAGATCTAATATTTCTGCCGATAGTTTTGTGCTCAGAAATAGTTGCTATTTATCATGACCGCATAAAAAGACCGGTATTCAGTGATAGAGGTTACCGCCATCAATTGAAAGTCTACTGGGCAAAACTGTACAAGTACCGCAAAACAAAGAGTCGTACCTCACTCGACACTTTGCTTTTTACTTGTTTTTAGAATTGTTATTTTGTGAATAGTCAGCTTGAGGGCTGTATGTACATTTGTTTGCTCAAAAAATACTATTTAGAAAAAAAAAACTTGCTAGAATTTTTGATTATAATAAATATCGTCGCACATTTTTTTTTTTGAAATAGATAAAGTGGAGGATGAATGCTTTTGTGGCACATTCTGAGGGCTATTTGTGGCAGTTAGTTAAGTGTCCTAGAAAACATGGGTCTGGTACAATAAATTAAACATAACCGAGGTTATAGTGAAGCTATGCACTCTCCTTAATGGTTTGTGAACAGTGGAGGTAATTTCTCTAGACAGTTTCTATGATCAATACACTGATAGATATATTTCATTCATTGCCGTGAAATGTATTGTTTTAAACTACAATTAAAGGGATTGTCTATATTGCCGGATATTTGCCAAATATGATGTCCAGAAATTCGGCAAAACGATTACCTCTTACGTGAAATTATACTCTTCCTTATTCCGAGTTACTTAGTCAAAAATTGTATGGGCGCTAGGTAAAAAAGATAATCTTAATAACCATTTATTATTGTGTCGTGTTCGAATTCAGGTGAGATTTGATGGTTGGTATGTGCCGATCTCACTCTCGTTTGTATTTGAGATATTGATAAGATTTTTTACCTGTAAGTGTATTTTCTACCATACTGAATTGGTCTCCATGTATTTTTACCACCTAGGCATTCTTTGATTCATACTGTACTCGGTAATTTTAGGATATAGGCCCTAGTACAAAAGCGGACTTTATTGTGCCTTAATGGATTGGCACCGATTTTTGCGAATATGTCCGAATTATTATTGGTGATTTGCCAAAAATTTTCTTAGGCTTTATTTTTGCGCCTCCCGCCCCCCTGTGTCATCACGAATAAATTTATTTCTCTTACAATATTATCGATTGGATGCTAGTTTATCGACATATTGTACTTTGAGCCCAATTTTTGTAAGAAATGATAATAACTTTTGTATGAAAAAGAATAAGCAGTAGTCAAAAAATGAGTTGTTGGGTCCTTGATAAAATTCTTATTTGTGATAATGTTATCGAAAAGAAATTAAATCTTCTGGATTCAAGTGAAAGTTAATTTCACATTTTTCATTCGTGGAAAAATTTACAAAATTCTGGCTCATTTCAATCCATTGGGCAGGGATTGATAGTATCAAATTATACTGTCAAAAAATGCAAGAAAATATTTTTATGTTTGACAACCCATTTTTCACTACCCTTTACCACTTTTCAAAAAAAAGCGGCTGAAAAAATTCTCATCCACACAAGCTCGCCAGCGACACCAGCAAAGTGTCGTGGTCTGTTTTGATGCAGAATATATATCGGCCCTATCATCACGGTCTTTTTGTCCGTGAAGCCATCTGCCCAAATCGGCAGATTTTATCGATTAAAATCGCTGCCAAACAGCGGGTTGACCTCTTTACTTGAGCGTTCTGGTTTGCTTAAAAATCGGAATTCATTATGGTTTTTTGCAAAGTTTAGCACAAAGTCCCACACTCATAACATCGTACGATTATCTTGTAATAAACCTCGGGCCTGTCATACGGGCGTTGAATGTTTGTAATGATGTAAACCACTGTTTTTATGTTAAACTGGGTCAAAAATATTTTTTAATAAAGTTTTACATTTATCGAAAAAAACATGGAGAGTTGCAAACGCGAACCAGTCGCGAGGCTATTTTGAAAGTTTCGGACGTGGTTTCGGCGTTGATGCATACATCTCCGTCGATTTACTTGGCTGCAATTTGATTAGTAGTATATTCTCAAAAACGTTGAAATTTCTCGATGGGCTTCTATATTATATGTAAAGTAGTTCTCGCGGAGCATCTTATCTCTCGTGAATTATATTTCTCGCTCTGCTGCGAATATTGGAGCAATACCTCTTTGGTCGACCAAATAAAAGATGTACCTTAGGAGGGCCTAGTGATACAACATGATCGTACGAAGTATCCAGTGGTATAGGATAGAATCATGTTCTAACTTTATAATGCCAATGACTCTACTCGAGTTAAGACTAAGAATGAATATTGGAGATAACTATGCAAGATAAATTCAATACGGAACGTAAAAAGTTACACCGGTAGAAAATACGACACAATAGTACGAGAACGAAGTGTCAGATAGAGAGACGGAAGCACCAAATCCCTTTTTCGCAATAACATTAACT
The DNA here is from genome assembly GCA_004367855.1 of Oikopleura vanhoeffeni. NCBI lineage: Eukaryota > Metazoa > Chordata > Appendicularia > Copelata > Oikopleuridae > Oikopleura > Oikopleura vanhoeffeni. Next base: position 22,333 of record SCLH01002001.1, on the reverse strand, counting down.
AATATTCCTATTGTTCAATGTGAAATTGATAACAACACAATGGTTCGATAGTCTTGTGCTTTACCTAGGCAATTTGATCTCAATGAAGTGACGTGGTTTAACCTTCGTGGGAATATACATGAGCGCAATGTACGCGTTACTTATGTCATCTTTTTAATTATATCGCTATGCAGAAGAACATCTCAGTGTAGTTGCACGTTATATTATGGTATTCGCGACATAGATTTAGGCTAACTGTCACTTGAGCAACAAAATGTAATCTTGTATTTGCTCCAGACCTCGTCGATTTAACTTTTTTATTTGACCACTAACCGGCGTATCTGTTTGAAGTATGCCCTCATCGCTCTCCTGATTGAAACAGACGGCATCATACCTTCAGCTTAACTGCAGGAGTTTCATTATCAACATTCATTTTTCCAATGTGGCTAAGAATAATATTTCAGCCAATTTGGCGGGTACAAACTTCGAACGCAGAGATTATTCTAATAAAATTCAGAAGATTTTTTTTAAAACGGACATTGTTATAACATGCACCGAGATCAAGTCTCCATCTAAGGAAGTAAGAAAGGACCACAAAATGCATATACATGGCTCTATGATTTGACCTCAGAGAAAAGATGTTTGCGAGATTATTATTAAAGTGTTGCAATAGCCTAATTATTATGAAGATTGGTTAATATTCTATAGGTATAATTTTCTGAGTGTAAGATGAATTAATAATATTATATAGCCATATTTAACACTCTCCACAAAATTCTTTTAATTATGAATAATATTCTCATATCGCTCTAGTTTACTGTGAAAATAATTATACCCATGTGTTTTAGGCCTTTTGTGGGCACGGTGTTGTTTCTCCGCTCCTCGAGTTTTGAGATGCTCTCACGCTTAAGATAGCCTTCCATCTCATGACGCGGAGCTTTGAGTTTACGTTAATGGTACTCAAATCGAGAGGCGTTTCATACTGCAGAAATAAATTTCTAGGACAACTCGCCACAACACACCTTGAAGCTCTCTGGAACAGGACAAACTCCTACAATGGCAGTTTTTCATTGTTTCACTCAAGACGCCAAGATAATTTCTCTGTTTAGAAAATATTAAAATCGTTCTCTCTTAATTCATGGTGTATATTATTTAGGAGTGCAGTGAATGACGATTTTCTGCTCTTTGCAACGTGGATTAGATAGTAAAGAATTTTAAAGAAAAAATAAATGCACATCCAGTCGCAATACCGCGTTTTTCGAATGGAAAAATTTCGCTTAATCTTGTTGGTGTCTTATAGTTAATTTTTCACAGTTTGTTTCCTTTCAGGGTCAAAGTTTTGGATCGAATTATCTAAGGGGAGGCGTGCACTATATTTTATAATATCTCGAGAAGGCTCCATTTTGACGTAAGCAGATTTTTTGAAATGTTCAAGATAATAGGTCTTAGGACCATGAAATGCGCTTTTAATCTGTTTAGTTACGGGATTATCTTTTTTATACAACAGCGTGCAGGTCTTATCTCGCATGTATGATTTTGGGTTTTCGAGAAATCAATGATTAATTGTTACTGTTACCAGAAAAAATGAGATCAATTGTACAGTAATATATTAAATCTGCAAAATTTGACTATATCAAATAGGTGTGACAGTCGCAGAATGTATTAAATTCCAGAGAAAAGAATTTCCACTAGAAACTTTTCAGAAGAAGAACATGTGTTCTTTAAGAACTGTTGTCCTCTCAAATTAAACTACAAATAGATTTTCCTCAGAAAAATAATATAAGTTTATAAGAATCGTTTGTACGAAGTATATTGCAGAAACTAGAAAGCTAAACAGAAGTTCTATATATCTCGAAATAGAAATTATCAGATGTTTTCTAGTATTCTAATAATCCGATTATTATCCATTCTGTGCGAAATCAGAAAATTTCGCAAAAATAGTTTACTCACCGTTGACGTGGATTTAACGTGGTGCAAACCATATCGTATTACTAGTATATTTTCTATATATTTACTTCCAATTAGGATTGATAAATGCTGTTTAATTGGGCCTGTGTTAAAGCCGGTCTTCCCAAGAAGAAATTAATTTTAATGACAGTGGACGGAAGTTTCTGAATACATACCTAATTTGGTTGTTGATATCCTATGAAGATGCTCCTATCATACACACTCCCTTGGTGTTTTCTCTTAATTTGATAGTGGTGTCACGGTGCTCGCAAATCAGTTTTTCTTGTACTTTTCTTACAGTGTTTTAAATTCGAGAAAAGCAAAGATACTTAAGATAAGATACTTCTCCTTTCTTGGCTTTTAAAGAAGTTTCTATAACTGTTTTTGTTTCTCTCGCTTGCTGCTAATTGTCTCCGATTCTCTTAAAAATATGTTGTGATATTCTAAAAACGCCGAATTTTTGCAAGTACCTCCTGTAAAATACTCAACAAACTCAAGCTTACTGGTCAATTTGATTGCCAATAGATCAGTCTTATATTTTTGCAATTAGAATTAAACCAAAAATACTGGTGGTTCACTATTTGTTCAAACTGTGTGTCTAGTTTGGCTCAGTTTGGCCACGTGATTCCGTGTTTCAGCATGAGTAAATTTATTAGAAGGAAAAAATAGTATTTTTACTTTTTTGTCGTGATAAAATACTTTTCTATTTATATTTTGGTAGATCAGTATGAACGATGAAAGTCAAAAATATTTGCTCAATTATTTTGATGATATTTATATATTTATATTAAGTTTTGTTCTTTACCTGTCTCTCGCGCAAGAGTTCAAAATCTTCAATAATATAGTTGTCTCGCGCTAATTGTATCCAAATCTATATAAAACTGAAAGTTTTTTAGCTAAACATAGAAACAAAAACGACTACCAATAAACTACGTATGTTGTTCTGCTAAATGATTATTATGCAGACCAGTTGTGATTTACAGTTTGATGTAACATCTGCTTTTCCTAGTTGTTCACATCTCTCATAAGAATTTCTAAGCGTTGCATAATCGGTTCACTTGAAAGATTACACAGCTTACGCGGAGATTCGCAGGTTTAAATTGGATTTGTGCCGTGTTTGGCAATCCTGCGTTGGCTATAAACTCGAGGGTGGGCTATCTTTGGGAGCAACGATTAAAAAGCGAAAACCATCTTTCGCAATATACTAATAATATAGAACAAAAATATTCATATGTTTTTCTTTGTGCTATGTACATTTTTTGAAGAACTGGGTCAGAACATAAACAAAGTAAAGGTATTTGTACTTTTTTCTCAACTAAACAATGAAACAGAAATGTTTTCAATGCAAAATCACAAACATCTTGTCATATTCCTCAGATTTATTTTATCGTATATGAATTGATAGAACGTTGTCTTCATTAATTATAGTATACACTCAACTTAATTCTTCTTGGGTGTTTACAATAAGATAATTGTGCGCAAAGGTAGCCTCTCCCTTGAGAGGACTACTCTCTGGACTTTGGGCGTGTGTTTTAAGCTGGTATTGTCATTTTCTCTCGAACAGATTACATATTGATGGAATCTTAAATCGATGCGTTAGAAGATCGTTATTACCTGGAAATAGTATTAAAAAACTCACGCCTATGTTAGATACATGATATTTCACGATTGTTATAACACACATATTACTAGAGATAGTTTCTCTCTCTGATAAACATGTATTGATTTGGCGCTATCGTCAAGCTATCAACTAGTTTCTAAGCTTCATGTATTAACAAGAAATTCCTGACCTTCATAGGCTCTCAAAAACTTGGTAATAAGCCTTATAGTTTCTCTCGAATAAAAAAATCTTATAGTGCAATTTAGTTCTTAAAGTTTGCACAATATGGACAAATATGTAAGATCTTTTAATTGTGTCTATAGTTGAAAATTGCTCTCAACGAAATTAGATACACGCAGACTTCCACTATAGAGGTCTGTAAAAATATGAAGATCTATCCTAAACATGATAGTCAAAATTATTGTGGCTTTTTTCCGCTTGAGGTATCTCGGTTTCAGATAATATTTTTACAACATATTCTTCATGAATTTCGCAGACTGATCATAAAAAGATATAAGTAAAAATATATTTATTTTGATAATGTACAACTTGAACCGTCACAATATATTCTTAGAGTACTAGATATTATTTGTGATAAAATCTAGGTTACTTATTAAGATTATTAGTCAATTAATTATTTTTGAAGAAGAATGTATGAGAAATTTAATTATCAGAATAACTTAATTTACGGGGCCATTGATCAGCACTATGAGGCGGTGCAGGCGTATAGATTGGTGACGCGATAATAGTCTCGATTTATCACGCAAAAACTCAATACTTGTTAGGCTTCTCGCTCTCTTTTGATATAACGGGCTATGCACAGATTTGATAAAACTAGTAAATTTAATTCGCGTTCTGGTTCGATGACATGGTCGATAAGAATATGAGCTATCGTAGAGCTGAATGAAGCATCTAGACTTTGTTTCAAACGTTTCTAGGCAAGGAGTAGGCGTTTTAACGGATTTTCAGCCAGATTTCCGGTCGGGGCGACGACAGATGAAAAAAGTTTCATAAAAGCACGGTTTGCTGATTACGCGAAGATATGCTTTTTCTTAGACTCTCCATTGTTGTGCCTTGAACGGTCGATGATTAGCGTGCGAACGTGTTCGGTCATGTTTTGTATAATTACGGTTGCGCAGTGGTTATTCGAAGAGTTACTCTTATTCGTCAGCACATAGAACGCTTATGGCAACACTGAACGCTCGATCTCTGAAACGAACAGACACGGAAGATCATCGTGCGCATAGCACCAGTCTCAGTGTGTATTAGGAAATATATAAATTATCCTGGTGTAAAAATTAGAACCGTTACACCTAACTGTATGATCTCAGTCTATGTTACAAACATTTTCAGTGTCTCTTAGACTTGAATCCAATAAGGAGTTTGTTTGTCTCGGTTATCCTCATGATTACACCTGATTGACCATTTTTAGGTAGTTGTTTAGCGAATCACACCTCAGAATTTATCAGATTGCAGACAATGTACGTGAGCTAGACTACATCTCCGTGTGTGTTAATGTATGGCGCCAAATTAGTTATTTCAGATAAAAATATTTGAGTGTTTTCTGAGAATCGGAGATAAAAATTTGCCATAATCTACTAGTAGTGAAACAGCTAATTTCATAAGCATTTTCTTTTTATGGTTTAGACAATCCTATTTTCAATTATGTTACTTGATAATTTATTTTTGAAAATTACATTTGTTTACTCGCGTTGTTCTTCGCGAAACCAATAGCGACTCATTTAATAGACTAGATATTTCTCAGCGAGTGGAAGATCAGAAGTGGTAGTTTGTTGTGCGAATGTCATGTTATTATAAAAGATGATCAGGTTATACACTATAATAAATCTTCCTTATTTTTAATTTAAGCATATACAAAATAAGACTGCATTTGTATGAAACAAGTTATTATATTTTGATGATCCTCTTTCGCCAAAAATGCCGTGATTATGAGATATATAAACAGAATAGGAAAGACGTAATTTGACAAAAATACTCTCTCAGACCTCTTCATAAATATCATCCATTAACATCCAAAATTTCGATATAAACTTCTAGCTGCTCGCCTTCATTTAGGTGTCATGCATAGGTGTTCTTACAGACCCCTGAGCCCGCAATTTTTGATCGTTAACGTCGTCATCTGGGATATGTTTTGTTGGCAGAATTTGATGTCACCCAGATCAGACTCTCTCCTTGTTCCAACAATCTTTCCCAAAAGTACGCGTATCAGTTTAAAAGGTTCGCGTACTCAGTTCCGAATCTATCCGTCGTATAGTTAAGGGTTTGTTGTTTGCTTGCTGGAACTGAAAACTGATCTCGTCGTTACAACTCTGCATACAACGCCGCATCGATCCGCCACACCTGACGATCAGACTGCGAGTCTTTACTGCGCGCCGTAGAAAACAACCTGATGAACAATATATTAATGCTTTTTCAGTGAAATAATTTTTTGGTAGGGGCTTTCGATCTTATTAAACTCATTTGCGATACAGGTTTTTTCGCCCTCGCGAATAGAATACGTGTTGTGCTTTTGTCGGTCAGAAAATTTGCGATGTGTGAGAGAATAAGGAGGCGAGATGTAGGTACGTGGCTTAGTACGAATGAGCGTCTTCGCTAAAGTTGTTATGCAGCGTTAATTCAGAGGAGATCTCTGCGAGCAGTAGATTCAACAAACTTTGAGTTCTGCTTTACAAACAAGGATGCAGTGGCTATTTTATCGAGGAATAAGTACTTATGCTATGCTCAAGGCTTTTAGTGTTATGTAGAAACCTGCTCAGTCACACAGATTTCTGAATTTAAGACCACATATCAGTCTCACTCTTTGTTCTAACGGACCTGCCTATAGTGGTTATTCAGTAATTATGGTCTCGCTATTTTGTTTCGGAAACCTACGTTTTTCAAAAAATTCAGTAACAAAGAAATAGGTCTAACCATGGCTTGAAATAATGTTAGGTGATATTGAAATTTTTATCTTCTCGATCTCCCACAAAACACGGAGATGTTTATTCAATTTAAATTTTGGTTGACCAATCAAAGGTGTCAATCAGTTCGGAGCAAAAAAACTAGGATTGTTATAGTTCGTTAACAATGCTATGACAATGCTGCTCATAAAAGCATATATACGACTACTTGTAGATGGAGGAAATTTATGAGATATGATCTCAATGTGCTTGAAAGCTTAGATTGTGTTTCATCGAAACAGTCTATGTTTCGCATGTAGACGTCAGAGTGCATTGTGTCGTCTCAAGATTGTCGTCCAGACATGTTCAGTGATCGTAGTGACATGAAGCTCCTAATATCTGATTCTGTCTACGAATCACCTGAGAGTCTCAGAATGCGCTGTATAGTGTCGCGTAGAACAGCTATACTTATGACTTATGCACGCAAAGTCTGATGATTCGTATTCATGTATACGGTGTGTGTACATCCTCTTACTCACCTCATCTGATTAAACGTATTTCTATGTCCGTTGTTTCATAGTTTCGATACCTATTATATACAGAACAGATCTAGACAAGTAATTATGTGACCTCACTATTAGTATAGTGTTATGGTCGTGTGTTAGCTGCACGAATCAGCAGCGTAACATTAGGTTAATATACCGTATTTGGTTTTTAATGAGTGAATTGGAGGTCTTATTACCTATTTAATAAAATGACGTATGATAGCCAGATAGTACTCGATAGTATCAGCTCGAACAATTATTAGACGTTTGGCACCGGAACTAGCGATTTATTTATTTTGTTCGATGCGAATCTATGCATGTAATATATGGTGCTGACAAGAGTTTATCTGCGAAGAAGTCTCGCGCAGTGACATATGGTAGTTCTGAGTCGATTCTATAACTAAAATCCATATCTGGATCTCTTTGTACATATGATGATCAGATCTGAATGTTGCAATTGAACTTACAGGCTTTGTCATCTTTATTCTTAGATAATAGATTGCAAGAATATTATGATTGTAGGTCGTGACAGTTTTAAGGACAGCATGTTATTGTGCTCGCCTCATAGTCTGAAGCAGTGTAAAATCATAATTTTGTGTGCTCAGTGTTGATATATTTACGCTTTCCTCACAAGATTTATAACATTGAATAGTGATTTTCCTAGATGCGGTTTTTTCATTACATAGTTACGTCAGTTCAGTAAATGATGAACTCACAGATATTTATATATGTCATTCGCGCGCTCACCTCAGAAACTACAAACAGAAGTTTGTAATTTTTTTCGCAAGTAGAAGGCTAGTTTTACAAAGAGTGGTAATCTGATAATATTCCTCAAGGCCTGTTGGGGCTAATATTTTCATCGAGAATTATGTTAAATTAGGAGCAGGGATTACCCCCTAGGATATTAAGGAGTCTATTATTTCAAACAGGTAGTTCAATCCGCAACCAAACAATTCAAAAAACGAGATTGAGTTGATCATAATATTGGAGCCTTGCTCACTGTTTCTGACTTTATCCAATTTGTTGTGAACTTATACCTAAACTTGCCTCGATGTTACATTTACTTTTAAAAATTCAATTTAATTACAAATCCAATTAAAGAACCTGTTGTGATCTCAGACAGTCTATTTTGCGATTGCGAAAATAATTATTTTTTCTTGGAAGTATTGCTGAGTTCGAGAATATGTTTTCTTCAATGATAAGTGTGAAAATTGATGAATAATGAAGCTGACAATAATGAAGCTGACAATTTAGAGAAATCTCTTGGTTTTGTTCCGATATTTTTCTGGTAAAAATGCTTATGTGGTTGTATGTTGGCAGCATGTTGGTTAGGAAATGAGTTCTATAAACTAAACGACTTTCTTTGTACTTTTATTTCTGGCAAGTTCACAATCTTAAAACTCATGTTATTCGCTAGTGACAAAAAATTAATTTACAGTTACGTTAACCCCCTTACACGCAAACGCCATTCGGGGACGCAAGATTTTTTGAATCCTCAAAACAAGATAGAAAGAATATATCTACAGACTTTTAATTCAAATGTGTCATAGAGTTTGCAATCATATTTCGAGAAATGGTTTTTAAAATTTTATACGACTAGCAGTCCAAAAGATATTTTTTCGTACTTTTTTTAGAATTTTCGCCAAATTTTCGGAAAAAAAATTCTCGTGTAAATACACAGAAAATTAAAATTCTGAGTAAACCAATATTTAAGAAATTACCTGAGGCTACTCTCAGTATTATTTTTTTTTCTCTGGTTTCCATTGAGAGTTTTATTTTTTCTCAAGTGATTTCTCTGAAAACTCGAAAAAATAAAAAAAACTCGAAATTACCCAAATAATTATTCTCTGAATTAAAACAGTTTAATCTTTAGTTAGAAGTTGATACGAAGCGACAAAGTGCCCAGCTGAAGCTTGATGAAGTTGATATCATGCCGAGTAACCAAGCCTAGAGTGGGCCGAGATACTGCGTTCGTCCTCTTTTTAGTGGCTGGACATCTTGATCAAATAAAATTATTTTTATCCTCAAAAATTTTCCAAATGTACTTTTTTGGCACAAAGGTCGGAATTATCATGATGTAGCCTACAATTTGTAGGGATATTTTGGATTAGACATCAGAGAAAGCCAAGGTTTGATTTATTTATTAATAGTTTGTATATAACTCTGGAATAAAATCGTTATTTGAAAAAACTCAACTTCAATTTTTGTGACTAATATCATCGATTGAACTTTGAAGGCTTATAACGGTAAAATGGGAAATTAAAAAAGTCAAAAACTATTCTCATTCAATTTGTTTATGACTTTTGTGCGTACATTTAGAGCGAAGGTGAAAAACAACTTGTTTTTCAGACGATTGAGATAAGCTATTTCAAATCTGAGACCATATTCCAATAGCCAGGGTTTAATTTAATTTTTTGTGATTTATATATTATTTTGGAAAATGTATGGTTTTCCGATAAAGTACCTTGGACTGAACCTCTATTTTCTCTTGCATTTATCGAGTATTCAGAATTAAAACTTTGGAAAAATTTTTAGCTTACAATTCAAGTCTATCGTTGATCTCGGGTCATGGAAAATTATGAATATTCTATCAATCTTATTAGCTCCGCAATAAGCGCTCAAAGTAGCGTCCCCGAATGGCGTTTTGTGTCAGGGGGTTAAAACTTGCAAAAGGGCTCCACTGTTGGTCTATAGAACTAGAAGTTTATATAACTTGACTGATAAGGTGGTGAGAGGCTCTGTGGCACTCTGATTTATTGCTCCGAATGGTTAAGTTATAGAGGGGTATCAGTATGAAGACATTGTTAAGCTTATCTTTGATGAGCATCTACGTGTATTCTCATGAAAAGAATATACTCAGATTTCCCTCACCACAAACACTTAATCTTGGATTTATTTCTCACTTTTTTGTACATTTCTGAGTTTTTAATCCGTTGTGAAAAGTGAGTGATACTGGAGAGATTTAAATTGCATCTTGCAAAATTAACTTTTACTTCGACAGTCAAAATCTGTTAATACTCGAGCATGATTTTTGATGATTTCTAACTTGGTATTGTTCCAATTCATAATGCATTTATTATTTCTAAAATAATTGTGATGCAATACTTTCTCTACAGTCTTCCCATAGCATAAACTTCGATAATTTCAACAACTTGCATTCTCGGTTCTCTTCCCGGTAACTAATACAGTATAGTTTCACCTATGAAGCGGTGCATACCGGGTAAAAGTTAAAAACTTAAGTGAACTTCCAACATAATGAGCAATTAACAAACTCAACCACTTTCGGCACTATTTTTTATTGCATATTGATAAAGAACGCTCAGGGGACATCCACGCCACGATAGATTCGCGAAAAGAAAACGTAAATCTTTGAATTTACCGTTCTTGTCCTTCTCACTATGATTATACGTGATAAGTATTGGTATCAATTTGATCCTTTTTTAATTATGATGAAAGTTTCTGATCTAGTATATATGCAATGAAAAAAGTAGTGGCGAAGTGGTTGAGTTGTTATTGCCTTCATATGTGATTGGAATTCACTTAAGTTTTTACATTTTACCCGGTGCACCCGCTTCATGGTCGAAACTAGTACTGATTGGAACGGAGAGAAGCGAGAATGCAAGTTGTTGAAATTATCGACCTTTATGCTACTGGGAAAGACCTGTAAGAAAGATTGCATCACAATATTTTAGAAATAATAAATGCTTATGAATTGGACACATACCAATGTTCGAATCATCCAAAACATCATTGCTCGATGTTTAACAGATTTGGACTGTCGAAGTAAAAGTTATTTTGCNAAAATGGAAACTTGTTGTCTCTGAGATTTGGAAATGGCGTAGATGTTCCAAGAGCGTCCCTAAAAATCTAAAATGGCGTAGATGTTCCAAGAGCGTCCCAAAATCAAAACCTGCCTCTTCAAAGATTTACGTTTTCTTTTCGAGAATCTATCGTGGCGTGGATGTCCCCTGAGCGTTCTTTATCAATATATACTGATCAGAAATTTAATCATAATCATAAAAAAAGGAATTCAAATTGTGTAGTACCATACTTATCACGTATTAATTCATGTGAAGGTACACGTAAAAAACCTGAAATTTTATATGTGACAAGAGGAGGAAAACAAAAATCTCTGATATTTCATACGACAGAAAATAGGGAATTTTTCCAATATCGTGCAAAACTTGTTAACAAAAAGATCATTTTATTAATGTGTATACAAAAGAAATGTCAGATCAAGCAATTGCCATGTTTTTATTACTGTTACTACAAACCGCGAGAACCTAATTATTTCAAAAAACCAGACGAAAATTCGCGAGCAAGATTTTCTATAAATTTTGAAGAGAAAATCGACGAAAGTTCATTTGCAGATTGGACTGTAAAATCATCTAACGGCGAAAAATATTCCCAGTGCTGCCTGGACCAAATTCCCTTCCACTTGCGGGAGTTTTCACAGTTTATTGCGGGAAATCGCACACCAGCAGAAATTCAGAATGACCGCCGAAAATATGCACGTTTTGGTCCAGGACAGCCGTTGATGCGTGCCTTCAGAACTGTCCATACTCAAAAATCAATTATAAGTGGACATCTAGCTATCGATCAAACAAAACTCGACTTCAATTTTGATTTAAGAGGTAAATTAAATAAAAATAATACTTCAGTATTTTCAATTTCACGACCTCAATTAAAAAAACTCACTTCATTTAATTTTAAAATGAATTATTTCAATTTGATTTGGCGACCTTAATTTGAATAACTAAATATTAAAGTTAATTATAAATTTTCAAATCAAGTTTAGCGAACTCAATTTAAAAAACTCACTCAATTAAATTTTGTTAACCTCCTCACAACCTTTGACTATCTAAAGGCAAAAAAAATTTTGAGAGCCAAAACGGCGCAGAAATAACATCGTCACACACCTACAATTCAAATTTGTCATAGAATTTGCAATTTTATTTCTAAAAATATAGTTGAAAATTTAATACGATGAGCCGTTCGAAAGTTATTTCTTCCTACTTTTTTTTAGGATTTTCGTGAAAATTTCTTGAAAAATTAATTGTGTGAAAACGATACATGATATCCAAATTCTGAGGAAGCCAGTTTTAAGGAAAGTATTTAAGGATTCTTTTGATATAAGTTTATTTAATCTGCAGTCTCTATACGAATAATAATTTTTTCACAAGTGATTTTTATGAAACTAAAAATAATAAAAAAAAAATATATTTTTCAAAAAATTATTTTTCGAAAGAATTGAACGGCAATTTAACCCAAATAGANGTACTGATTTTGAGTTTTCAGCTGATTAGCAATATTTTTCACATTTTACTGCATATATTTCGACGCGCGACGATATGAATAATTGTTTTGTACGCGATCAAGATATCCTATTTCAAATTTTAGACCAGCTTTTAATAGCTAAAGTTTCACTCCTAAATTTGTAACTTATATGTCATTGTGAAAAATGTATGGTTTTTCAAGAAATACAAGGTGAGTGAACCTCTTTTTTCTCTCGCAGTTATCTAGTTTACAAACTTCGAAATTTGGAAATGTTCACTTAATTTTATCCTTGATCTCAATCAGTGACAAATAAGTAAATTGATATCTTCCCCAGTTTTCCCGTAATTAGCGCTCAAAGTATTGCCTTTAGATAGGCTTTTGGGTGTGAGGCGAAGTTCTCCTTTCTGGGTGTGAGGAGGTTTAAGGCGCTGAGTTCATGGCTAGAATAACGAATATTCAAATTGAGAAACAAAGCAGCTTTTATCATCAAGCCAAAAGCCGTAATTCAATTCAAGGTGTCAATTCGAATTTTTTGGAGATTTTAAGAACACCTGAGGATATCACTGCAGACGCCGTCCAAGAACCGGTTATCCACCTGTCCCAACAAACCGAAAATATGGTTCCGTGTTACCTGAAAAGCGAACTTTCAAAACTCAATCAAACAGATTTGTATTTTGATGGTACTTTCAGCCTCGTTCGAAATTTGGATTACAACCAGATTAATATTGTAAGTATCGTTTATAGGCTGAAATTGCGTCAACTGTTCTAACTGTACTTTCGATCGGTTCCATCGATAAATTCGTTAACCTCCTCACACCCAGAAACGAGAACTTCGCCTCACACCCAAAAGCCTATCTAAAGGCAATACTTTGAGCGCTTATCACGGGAAAACTGGAAAAGATATCAACTTACTTATTTGTCACTGATTGAGATCAAGGATAAAATTAAGTAAACAACACGTAACATTTTCAAATTTCGAAGTTTGTAAACTAGATAACTGCGAGAGAAAATAGAGGTTTACTCACCTTGTATTTCTTGAAAAACCATACATTATTTACAATGACATATAAGTTACAAATTTNATGGATTGGACGAAGACAATTGGATTTCTTTGCAAATCATACATCAAAACCTCACACTTGTACCAATTCCCTTAACTCTCTCTGTCAACAAATGATTTCCGTTATTCTTGTTAAAATAAAAATACTGACAAGGTTTTCACACAAATTTTCAGTATACGACGCGTCAAATTCTAGACGTCGCTTTAGCTGAAAAATTATGGAAATTCTAGCTTGGCGATGAAAGTAGATTTTCCGAGTTCATCACCAAAAAACAAAGAAACAACTTGGAGTTGTAGGCCACGGTGGCTTACCCGTTTAGAATATACTAAAATCAAAATGGGATTTTGAGTCTAATCTTTCCTAGAGAGCAAAATTTAACATCGAATACAGATTCTCATTTTGACTGTTTTTAATCCCAAATTATTTAATAATTTCATGGCAAAATTTCAATGGATGGAACTTCTTCATGAGGTAAGGACATTCCGGGGATGCACAATTGTATATTTTTAATATACAATTGTATTTATCCAAATTGATGCTCTAAACTCATATTCAACCCTTTGGCCTGTTTTTTTATTGCTAACAAAAGTAAAACCACCTACGCAAAATGTTTAGGAGTTCATCGGTATACTCTTTGAATATACCGGTCGTCCTTTACCCACTGTTCTTCATATCGACAATTGAACGACTATTATTTCTTCTAGGTTAAAATTTTATATCCCCGTTCTGAATTTCGTACTTGTATTACCTAGTTCGAAAGTGTCGTCGAAACTGCGAAAAAATGGTATTTGCTATCGGAGTCTGCCCCCAAAACTATCAAAATCTGTTTTATACTATTAAGGGGTTTGCCTAATTTGAATCCGTGCGTTTATGTAGAATTTGCTTTTAGATTTCTTGATTAGATGGATCAAACTGGCGTCAAAAATTTTGTCGGAAAATCAATTTCTATGCAGTGAACAGTTGGAAAAAATTTACGAATTATTGAGAAATAATTGGTTCAAGCCAATAGTATCCACTTTTTAGGTTTTTTTTTTTAAATTTTCATAAAGGAATTACCGACAACTGTGGACTCCTCAGGTTACAAATAACCCCGCTGGAAACCCTTAATCGTTGGCTTTAAAGGTCAATATGCCTGCTGGAAGAATTGGAAAAGAAGCTTGCTGCTCGTGGAATTCCCAATTTTTTCATAACCGCCCAGAAGTTTAAATTAACAGTATTTTTAAATACGAAAAATGAACAATCGGAGCCCAAAAGATTTAAAAATGGACAATCAAAAATTATTGCTTCCCAATTTGTACAACTTATTTTCGATATTTAGAATATAATTTAAAACTCAATCTTTGTATGAAGCGGGCCTATAATACGGTAGAATTCAAGATTAAAATATTGATCAACGTTATACGGCTTCTCATCCAAAATATCCATCACATTTAATTTTTGATCAACAATTAATGTGTTTATATCAATTTGCCTAAAAAAAATTTCATTCTTTCAATTTTTTTTTCTTTTTTCTAGAAAAATTTATTATTTACTGCCTGTATAAATTTGGTAAGAAATAAAAAGTTACGCATTTTAAATTTTATTTTCGCTCGCGTTGGAATCAAAAACTCAAATTGGTTACCTTTCGCAAAATTACTTCCTAGAAATTAGTTTTTCCACTTTTACTCAGAAATTTAGACAGATTGAACACCTGCAAATGCTCTGTGTGATATGTCTGACCAAAGTGTCCTAAGGCCGCAACTTTATTCACTTTTCGCGCACAGCTTGCGGCACAAATCGCGGGCTTCAGGATTGTCAGGCTTATAGTATGCTTAGGGTTGTCCATCATTTAATATCGACTAATAGAAATAATGGTGGATTGTTCTGAAATTTCTTGAGGTTAATATTATGTGAAAATAGAAAAAAAAATTATAAATTTTTTTTGGTCATCACGTGATCAAAATAAAGCGATTTTCGGTTTTTCAGTATTTAATTATTATAAAACAAATACCAAATCGATAGTTTTTGTTTCAACGCCACTTCTAATTAAATTAACACACTTTTTTGTAAAAAAAATAAAAAATTTTCAAAATTTTTATTTTTGGCCTCCAAACCTCGATTTTTCGAGAAAAAAAACGTAAAAGTGAGAAAAAAGAGATGCCCGTTTGATCCGACAAAAATTATTTTTTTATCAAATTAACCGCCTCGTTGAACTTAGTTAGTACCAGTTTTTTGGTACATACATCTCGAATAGATGGTGTCATATTACACGTTTTTTGCGAATTTTTGAAATTTTCGTGGTTTTTTTCTACAAGGACAAAAAAAATTTGCTGAAAATTTTTTTGCAGACGTTTAAGACAATTTAAAAAAATGAAAAAAAATTTTGAAAATTTTTTTTTTGAAAATTTGAAAAAATTTCGAAATTTTTTTTTCCTTTTTTTTAAACTGTCCGAAACGTCTGCAAAAAAATTTTCAGCAAATTTTTTGCCGATTTTGCCAATTTTTTTTGCCGATTTTTTGCCGAATGATTGGGGCCCTAAGTATGCTCCCCTATGAAGTGTCGCGACATTTCGGTCTCTTGAATATCTTTGATATTTTTATCGTATTATTTTTCCGACGAAAATTAACGATTTTGGAAAACCTAAATCTAGAAAGTTTATATTTTGACCCAGTAAATGTCCTAGGATAAAAGTACAGTCAGTGTATTTTAACGACAATAACAAATATAAACATTCGAAATTTAACATTGATCAACAGTACTAATAAAAATCTTGTTTTTTCTTTCGATTGAAAAAAGTATGCCACCACCGCGGATCGAACGCGGGGCCTTCAGATCTTCAGTCTGACGCTCTCCCAGCTGAGCTATAGCGGCTAAGGGTTTGGCCATTACGGGGGTCGAACCCGCGACATTCGCGTTATTAGCACGACGCTCTAACCAACTGAGCTAAACGGCCATGATATTTCATGATTCTACACACCTGAAATTATTACATTCTCAGATGTTACGGACCGTAATTTACGGTGCGCACCAACATGCGTTTTATCAAAAACAACAAGGTTTTACCATTTTCGAAATAAATTTTATAGAGATTATCCCCTTCTCAGATATATAATTGTTCCTCGAAACCTCATTTTTTGCTTTCTCAGCAACACGCAAGTATAATCTTTAATATCGGCTCTGAAATTGCGACGCAATCATTGCGTAAGTTTTCTTTGGCGATATTGGGCCGGTGATATCGCCCCCCTGTTTTGTAGTTGCACCACTGTGCACGCAACATAAGTTCCTCTTTAGAATCGTTCGCTTTCCGGGAAAGTACCGAAAACGGGATGGGGGCGATTTATTGAATTTTTAATAAGTATAAGGTAATTTTGTTAAGGACATATTTGACTTTGCCACCATAAACGTACCGTTTAAGGGGGTTGCAGCGATGTGGCAGACTGGCGTCAATTTAACTTACGAAAATAATTAGTTGGTTTATTTTTTTGTGCTTGTTATCGTCAGCTGAACCGGAATAAATGTGTATCAGCTCATAAAAATATTTTTGTATCTAATAAAAGAAAGATTTGGGTTCGAACTTTTATTTTTGAATTCGTAAAATTTTCAAAAAAATTCAAAATATTAATAAAATTTCACGCATTTTTCACCCAAAATTATTTTTTTTTTTTTCTGAAATCGGTTAATAAAAACGAAGAAAATAGCCAATTTAACTTTTTTCATGCATGTTTACATATTTTCTGACTGCTGTTTAAAAAACCATAACATCTTCATTTGTCATTTTTTGTCAACTTTTTTTAGAAATATTATGAAAAATTTTAGCAAATGAAGCCCAAAATTATTTATTAATGCTTTTTTAAATTCTCCTTGAAAAATCATGCCGAATCAGTTGTGTTATTGTCTATTATCTATTTGATTTCCGTATTCCAACCGATGGAAGGGTCCATCGAATATCGTTTCTGATTCAAAAATTCTGAATTACTGATGTAATTTACAACACTTGCTTGTGACACCAGTTTGTGCCATTTGGCACGCAATTTATGAAAAAATTATTTTTTTCTAGAAATATATATAAAATTGCGGGTGTNATGGATTGGACGAAGACAATTGGATTTCTTTGCAAATCATACATCAAAACCTCACACTTGTACCAATTCCCTTAACTCTCTCTGTCAACAAATGATTTCCGTTATTCTTGTTAAAATAAAAATACTGACAAGGTTTTCACACAAATTTTCAGTATACGACGCGTCAAATTCTAGACGTCGCTTTAGCTGAAAAATTATGGAAATTCTAGCTTGGCGATGAAAGTAGATTTTCCGAGTTCATCACCAAAAAACAAAGAAACAACTTGGAGTTGTAGGCCACGGTGGCTTACCCGTTTAGAATATACTAAAATCAAAATGGGATTTTGAGTCTAATCTTTCCTAGAGAGCAAAATTTAACATCGAATACAGATTCTCATTTTGACTGTTTTTAATCCCAAATTATTTAATAATTTCATGGCAAAATTTCAATGGATGGAACTTCTTCATGAGGTAAGGACATTCCGGGGATGCACAATTGTATATTTTTAATATACAATTGTATTTATCCAAATTGATGCTCTAAACTCATATTCAACCCTTTGGCCTGTTTTTTTATTGCTAACAAAAGTAAAACCACCTACGCAAAATGTTTAGGAGTTCATCGGTATACTCTTTGAATATACCGGTCGTCCTTTACCCACTGTTCTTCATATCGACAATTGAACGACTATTATTTCTTCTAGGTTAAAATTTTATATCCCCGTTCTGAATTTCGTACTTGTATTACCTAGTTCGAAAGTGTCGTCGAAACTGCGAAAAAATGGTATTTGCTATCGGAGTCTGCCCCCAAAACTATCAAAATCTGTTTTATACTATTAAGGGGTTTGCCTAATTTGAATCCGTGCGTTTATGTAGAATTTGCTTTTAGATTTCTTGATTAGATGGATCAAACTGGCGTCAAAAATTTTGTCGGAAAATCAATTTCTATGCAGTGAACAGTTGGAAAAAATTTACGAATTATTGAGAAATAATTGGTTCAAGCCAATAGTATCCACTTTTTAGGTTTTTTTTTTTAAATTTTCATAAAGGAATTACCGACAACTGTGGACTCCTCAGGTTACAAATAACCCCGCTGGAAACCCTTAATCGTTGGCTTTAAAGGTCAATATGCCTGCTGGAAGAATTGGAAAAGAAGCTTGCTGCTCGTGGAATTCCCAATTTTTTCATAACCGCCCAGAAGTTTAAATTAACAGTATTTTTAAATACGAAAAATGAACAATCGGAGCCCAAAAGATTTAAAAATGGACAATCAAAAATTATTGCTTCCCAATTTGTACAACTTATTTTCGATATTTAGAATATAATTTAAAACTCAATCTTTGTATGAAGCGGGCCTATAATACGGTAGAATTCAAGATTAAAATATTGATCAACGTTATACGGCTTCTCATCCAAAATATCCATCACATTTAATTTTTGATCAACAATTAATGTGTTTATATCAATTTGCCTAAAAAAAATTTCATTCTTTCAATTTTTTTTTCTTTTTTCTAGAAAAATTTATTATTTACTGCCTGTATAAATTTGGTAAGAAATAAAAAGTTACGCATTTTAAATTTTATTTTCGCTCGCGTTGGAATCAAAAACTCAAATTGGTTACCTTTCGCAAAATTACTTCCTAGAAATTAGTTTTTCCACTTTTACTCAGAAATTTAGACAGATTGAACACCTGCAAATGCTCTGTGTGATATGTCTGACCAAAGTGTCCTAAGGCCGCAACTTTAATTACTTTTCGCGCACAAGCTTGCGCACAAAATCGCGGGCTTCAGGAGGTTGTCAGGCTTATAGTATGCTTTAGGGTTGTCCATCATTAATATCGACTAATAGAAATAATTGGGTGGATTGTTCTGAAATTTCTTGGAGGTTAATGATTATGTGAAAATAGAAAAAAATTATGAAATTTTTTTTTGGTCATCACGTGAATCAAATAAAGCGATTTTCGTTTTTCAGTATTAATTATTATAAAACAAATACCAAATCGATAGTTTTTTGGTTTGCAACGCCACTTCTAATTAAATTAACACACTTTTTTGTAAAAAAAATAAAAAATTTTCAAAAAATTTTTGATTTTTTTGGCCTCCAAACCTCGATTTTTCGAGAAAACGTAAAAGTGAGAAAAAGAGATGCCCGTTTGATCCGACAAAATTATTTTTTTATCAAATTTAACCGCCTCGTTGAACTTAGTTAGTACCAGTTTTTTGGTACATACATCTTCGAATAGATGGTGTCATATTTACACGTTTTTTGCGAATTTTTGAAATTTTCTGGTTTTTTTCTTACAACGGACAAAAAAAAAATTTGCTGAAAATTTTTTTGCAGACGTTTAAGACAATTTAAAACAAATGAAAAAAAATTTTCGAAAATTTTTTTTTTTTGAAAATTGTCGAAAAAATTTCGAAATTTTTTTTTCCTTTTTTTTAAACTGTCCGAAACGTCTGCAAAAAAAATTTTCAGGCAAATTTTTTGCCGATTTTGCAATTTTTTTTGCCGATTTTTTGCCGAATCGATGGTGGACACCTAAGTATGCTCCCCTATGAAGTGTCGCGACATTTTTCGGTCTCTTGAATATCTTTGATTATTTTTATTCGTATTATTTTTCCGACGAAAATTAACGAATTTGGCAAAAACCTAAATCTAGAAAGTTTATAATTTTTGACCAGTAAATGTCCTCGGATGAAAAACAGTCAGTGTTTTAAAGACAATAACAAATTATAAACATTCGAAATTTAACATTGATCAACGTACTAATAAAAATCTTGTTTTTTCTTTCGTTGAAAAAGTTGCCACCACCGCGGATCGAACCGGGGCCTTCAGATCTTCAGTCTGACGCTCTCCCAGCTGAGCTATAGCGGCTAAGGGTTTGGGCCATTACGGGGGTCGAACCCGCGGACATTCGCGTATTAGCACGACGCTTCTAACCAACTGAGCTAAACAGGGCCATGTATTATCATGATTCTACACACTTCAAATTATTACATTCTTTCAAGATTGTTAGGACCGTAACTTACGGTGCGCACCAAAACTATCAACATGCGTTTTATTCAAAAACAACAAGGTTTACCATTTTCAAATAAATTTTATAGAGATTATCCCCTTCTCAGATATATACTTGTTCCTCGAAAACTCATTTTTTGCTTTCTTCAGCAAACACGCAAGTATAATCTTTAATATTCGGCTCTGAAATTGCGACGCAATCATTTGCGTAAGTTCTTGGCATATTTGGGCCGGTGTATCGCCCCCCTGTTTTGTAGTTGCCCCACTGTGCACAGCAACCTAAGTTCCTCTTTAGAATCGTTCGCTTTCCGGGAAGTACGAAACGGGATGGGGCGATTTTATTGAATTTTTAATAAGTATAAGGTAATTTTGTTAAGGACATATTTGACTTTGCCACCATAAACGTTACCGTTTAAGGGGTAGCAGCGATGTTGGCAGACTGGCGTCAATTAAAACTTACGAAAATAATTGTTGGTTTATTTTTTGTGCTTGCTTATCGTAGCTGAACCAATTAATGTGTATCAGTCATTAAAATATTTTTTATCTAATGAAAGATTGAGTTCGACTTTTATTTTTGATTCGTTAAATTTTCAAAAAATTCAAATATTATAAATTTCACGCATTTTCACCAAAATTGATTTTTTTTCTGAAATCGGTTAATAAAACCGAAAAAATAGCCAATTTAACTTTTTTCATGCATGTTTACATATTTTCTGACTGCTGTTTAAAAAACCATAACATCTTCATTTGTCATTTTTTGTCAACTTTTTTTAGAAATATTATGAAAAATTTTAGCAAATGAAGCCCAAAATTATTTATTAATGCTTTTTTAAATTCTCCTTGAAAAATCATGCCGAATCAGTTGTGTTATTGTCTATTATCTATTTGATTTCCGTATTCCAACCGATGGAAGGGTCCATCGAATATCGTTTCTGATTCAAAAATTCTGAATTACTGATGTAATTTACAACACTTGCTTGTGACACCAGTTTGTGCCATTTGGCACGCAATTTATGAAAAAATTATTTTTTTCTAGAAATATATATAAAATTGCGGGTGTTATAGGCTACTTTACTTCTAAAAGTCAGGACATTTTTTTTATTTAAACTCAATTGAAGGTCAATTTTTTTCCTAAAAAGCTGTTTTTCTCTATTTTTCATGGAAAAAAACGTTCATATTAAAGAAATTTGTTCATGTGGATAATGATTCTCCCACTAATTAGAGCATTACACCCGAAAATGTCTTTAGTTTAAAAATATTGCCTTTAAAAAAATCCCACATCGGGTCAAGTTGGAAATGGAGTTGTAATGAAAAGTGGTTTTTGATATTTTTACAGATACTTAAGTATGTTGAGAAATTAAAAATATAAACGTTTGCAAGAATGAACACTTTTATTAAAGATGAAAGATAAAAAAAAATTTCACACTTTTTTTTCTTTCATAAATCACTCCGAAAAAATGTACCAATCTGCCACATCGCTGCTACCCCTTAAGATATCAAAAAACGTTTTTTTGTATTTAACTGGTAAGAAAAAAGCTCAGATCAAACTTGAATGATAAATTGAATTCCATATTAAAACTTGAGAATTATTTTCACAATTATTTCCAAAATTCAAAGTTATTTTCACAAATTAAACTGAAAAAATTAATTACTCAAATGAAAATTAAATGTTCCCTTCCCCTCCCTAGCCGGCCCTACATATATAAAATGGATACGCATTATCAGGGTTGTAAAAGGGATAGCTTTAAAAGAAAATTGCGTGGGTTCTCCATCCTCTTTTTTTGTAGGTTTAGGTAAAAGATAGGCAAAAAATGGGGATTGGGATAGAAAATCCGGTTGGGGATGATCCTTTTTACAACCCTGCTCATTATGCACCGCATGTGACAAATTAGCGTGTTGTATGGATAATTTTGTAAAATATCACAATACATAGCCGCTATAGCTCAGCTGGGAGAGCGTCAGACTGAA
>SCLH01002000.1:74209-85250 GCA_004367855.1 Oikopleura vanhoeffeni | reverse complement strand
AAAAAAAATATGCTCACAGTAAATCACACTCAGAAAACCAGAAAAACTAAATATTTTTATCTGAATAACTAGTCTTTACTCGATTTTGAAAATCTAAAAAGTCATTAATAAATGCAATTATACACAAAAAAAACTATTGACCCATTTTCAAGCTAACCGACATTGTCTGCGAGACTTGAAAACATGTTTTTAAACTCCTTGAAACACTGACACTTCATTGGTCAATTTGAACATGTTTTTAAAAAAGTGTATTTTTTATTGTCGCGCCGACCGGAGAATCTTGGTCTGAAAATCTGGTTTAAAACGCCTATCTTTTGCCTAGGAACGTTTGAAAAAAAGCCCTATATTTTGCCTATAACTATACGCCGCACGCCAGGAACGAATAAATTTATTTTTCAAATGCGTAGGTTTTTGCGGAGGCTTACGTAGGTTTTTACGTGGAATCTAACTATACGCCGCACCCCCTGTAATTGACAATTATTAATTGTGCCCTGCATATGTAATGAAAAAACTCAAAAAATTTTCAAAAAAGATAGCAAATTTTTGGCTTAAACCCGTTGTGAGCACAACACCTATATATAGGTGAAGCTGCAATATTTAAAATCATCCTAAAATATTGCAAAAAACCATCTAGAATTGTCTCCTTCGAAATACATTTAAAGAATTTTGCAAGGATTTCAAAAAAGTGACTTAATTTTTTTTTTGGAAATTTGTTCAAATTTTACGGTGGGTTGATTTTTGAGATTTTTTTCCATCTTTTTACCTCTAAAAAAAATTAAAATGCGACCTATTGCGGTCAATTAAAATTTGAAAATAGCCATGTTTTTAGGAAAGTGTTTTTGTACCATGGTTGACACTCAAAACAAAGGATTAATTGGTATAACAAGGGAACAGATATTTTTTTTTCAAAAGTGAATATTTCAAAATTTCAATTTTTAAGTATTTTCACGTAAAATATTTTAATTATTAACAAATTAAATTCGAGGCAATTAATATTGTCCACAAGTCACTTGATTAGTATATCGACCCAGAAATAGATATCAGAAGTTGGGTACTTATCTGCTTTTATAGGGGAAAATACCAATTTTTTAATGAAAAAATTGTGATTTTTTTCATCAAAATTTTAAAAACCTATTTAAAAATAAATTTTGATTGATATATATTAAATCAAATCAGAAAAACGATGACATAGGTCAGATCATTGTGCATCCATTCCAATACCAAAATAAAATTTGTGAACACCACTGTGAGCTTGTATACACCTGATATGCTGTACATTGCTCTTATCAGTAAAATTTTCTAGAACTAAAAATCTAAATTTCCTAAGAAATATGCAAATTGTCAGATGCAAAAATATATCGTTTGAACATTCCTTATGGCAAAAAAAATGAAACTCTAAACTACTTGGGCTTTCCTGTAATAGGCGGTTGAACAGTCCACCTAATATATATGGTGTCGTGCCCTTGGCGGGAACTTTTTTTTCTGTGCTTCACACGGGTTTTAAGGGGGGTAAGTGTCGGTTTTTTGAAGGTGTTTTTAAGGGGTTTTCGATAGCCAATTGTCCCGCACAAGTTACAAAATCGTTGTGACCAACTTTACCTCTCTTGGATATTTTTAAAAAAAATCTTACAATCCTAAAAAACAAATCCAAATTAACGGAATGGCTCGTTCCAATCAGAAAGTGGCTTACAAAGTGACTAGAATAATTATTTCAAATGTATCTCCTCCCGAGTTGTTTAAGCTTCAACAATGATTTATGTTTTAAATTAACCGGACAGAACGTGAGCAGACCGCCTTGTGAGTTTTTGGAAAAAATTTCTTTGAATTTGTTTCAAGAATCACTAAAAACAGTATTTTTTGACCCTATGTTAATAGAACAAAATCAGTTTTTTGGTGATTTCTGAAAGCCAAAATCAAAATAATTTTTCCAAAAACTCAACAAGGGGGTCTGCCTCACGTTTCTGTCGCGTTAATTTAAAACATATATCATTTGTTGAACCGTGAAAAACTCAGGAAGGAAGATACATTTTGAAAAAATAATTCCGTCCTTTTGTAAGCGTTTCTGATTGAACGAGCTATCCGTTAATTTGGATTGTTTTTTAGGATGCCAAGATTTTTGTTTAAAAATATCAAAAGAGAGGGTAAAAGTTGGTACCAACGATTTGTACTTGTGCGACAATTGCTATCGAAAACCCCTTAAAAGCGACGACCAAATGAGGCTCTAGAACAATTTTCGAAATTTTATTTTTTATCCTTTTTTATGAAAATATGGAACTTACAAGCATTTGGTACTCGTATTTATTGCTGATACATAGCCAGGAAGCCAGTTTTTGATGAGTTCAAAAATATTTCGTATGAAAAAAGTTGAGATTTTTCTTGATTTTTGGAAATTTAAAACACGATTTACAGAAAAAAACGAGCCAGAAATTTAGCCAAACCTTCAACTCGATAATTATGCACGGACCTCTTCAGCTGAACATTTATGAAAGTTTCCGAAAATGTGTAATATTTTAAATCCATGGAGGAGATACATTTTGAATTGAGACCCCTAAAAAAAGGTCAAAATACTGTTTTTTTGGTGATATGAAGACAAATCCAAGAATTTTTTTTCGAAAAAACTTCAACTCGATTATCTGCTCAACGTAGTGTCCGGTAAGATTTGAAGGCATAAAATCATTGTTTGTAGCTTAAAAACTCAGGGAGGAGATACATTTTCAAAAAATTAATTCCGTCAGATTGTAAGCACGTTTCTGATTGGACGAGCCATCGGTCATTTCGACTTTTTCATAGGAATGCCAAGATTTTTGCTCAAATACATAAGTAAGAGGTAAAACTTTGTCCAACAGTTTGTACTTTTGCGATAATTAGCCATTGAAAACCCCGTTTTTCGCCTTAAAATGCGACGACCACCTTCTTAAAACAACTTTTTAAATTTTTAGCAGAATTACCCTGTAATAGAAACCCATCACCCTTTAATGGGAACCCTTAACCATTTTTGGAAACCATTTTTCTCGCGAAAGTGGGTCTCCACAAATGTTAAGTTAGTGTAACAAAATAATAATTTCGAAATTCAGGGGTTTTTTGTAAGATTTTTTTTCGAAATTAACTTGAATTATTTATTTGATCACTTTCCTGCAATTTTTCATTATTTCACCCCACAACCTCCTCAAACTGGGAATTTTCTCATGTATCAAAAATAAGCCATAAGGATAAAAATTTATTTTGAATGTTTTGATCGCAGAAATTTAACTTAGTCTGCTTCAGAATACGAATTTTAGGTTAGCAGAGCGGTGTGAGCAACAAAAATCATTTTTCTATCGATGTAACAGAGAATTTATGGTCTTTTATTTCTGAATAATAATTTGCACCGATAAGTCCTTCCAGCAAAGCGGTTTCTGCATGCCAAGGGGTATAATTAAGATTCCATAAAAGATCATCAGTTTTGTTAATTACTTTTAAAATACTCTGTGAAAATAAATGATCTGCTTCCCAACAGCCAACAACCTTTATAGTGTCACTTTCTAACTTGAAACAGATCAAATTTGAAATCAATCGTTTTCCATTATTCCATTCGTTTAGGCAATAAATTTGGCCATTTTCAAAATGCCAACTTATTACCGAATTTTCTTTAAAATTAAAGAGATCCAAATTATCACAATCAAAACTTCCACAGATTTTAACTTCTCCATCTTCATAAGAAATAAGCGAAAGACGCCAGCTACAATTCCCACGAATTTTGTAAAATAAAATTGCTTCATTTTTATCAATCAAAATTTCGTCAACTCTTATCTTGAAACCATCTTGATGTATTTGACTATCGTTTATAAATATTTGGTTAAAACCATACCCAAATATATCGCTATCGGTATTATGCTGCGTACGAAATTTTAAATAATCATTTCCAGCGATAAGCCAACTGTTTTCATCCAGAAATACTTCATTTGTCATTATATCAAATACGACCGTTCGTTTTAACTCATTTCGCCATAATAAAATCTTTATAAAATCTTACAGGGGTTATAAATTGTTAATACAATTTCTTCCGAAAAAGTAATAGCATTTTGACATTTTAGAACAAAGATTCTGGTTTTTATTGGTTTCCAGTTGATCGTGTTAATTTCCAATGGCTAATTGTCAAAATAGTACAAATATTTTGCTCAAATTGTGTTTTGTTCTGAATCAGAAATTTCTGATGTATTCGAAGTTTTAATTTCGAACACAAATCTTGCATCTTGCAAAATGCCTAGATCACGTATTTTATAACCTTCGAATGAGCTTCGATATAAGGGAATTTTATATTTTAATTAGTAGAAAATGAGACTCAAATCGGCCGAAGGCCGATTTAAAGAGGTTTGATATTTATGGCTAATTTTTTTTAGAAAATTAGCCTCAAATCGGCTGGAGGTGGATATAAGAGGATTTGATATCGATAATTTTAATTTGAAAGAAAAGAGCCCCAAATTGGAATGGTGGCGCGATAAAAGTGGATCCACATATTTAATTATTTTAGATACTGAGCCCCTCAATCCTGGTAGAAAAATATATATATTTTGAAAGAAAATGAGCACAAAACCGGCTAAAGACAGACAAAATTTTTATATTTACAAATTTTAAATAAAAAAAAAAAGGGCCTCAAATCGGCCGAAGGCCCAATAAAAGACATATTTCATATGAAAAATTCCATTTTCTAAAAAAAACAAGGCACCAAGATCTGTGAATGCCGATATAAGAGGGATTGTATATACATATAGCCAGTATGTGTTTTTTTACTTGCGAAACTGAGAAATGGTCAATTTAGGTAAGTTACGGCAATAAAAAAAATAATGACTAGGTGGAGTTATATTTTCAAACCCTTGACATCGACTTATAGGCTTGGCTTTCAAAATAAATGCACCTAGTTATCCATTTTTAATTGGCCGTAAATTACCTAATGACAATTTTCATTTCGCAAGTAAAAAAAACACATACTGTACATATCCGTTTATCACACTTTTGTTAATATCCCGGCCCAGATGAGCAAACGTAGAGTGTTTTTAATTAGTAGGGCCGGGATATTAACAAGAGTGTGATAAATGGATATATAATCAGGAACAATTTTCATCAAAATATGACCCAACCCTTTATGATCTTCATACGGAGAAATACTTTTCAATGACCAACGTCCATGTAAATTGATGTTCTCCGAAATTTGAGTAATGGCGACTATATTTGCTGTCACCGCATGTACCGTATCAATTTTTTCATATGAAATTCGCCAAATTGTACATGATAAAATATTGGTTTCGTAATATGCAATCAAGTAATTTTCTGTTGCTACCATTATTCTATTACAAACAGAAGGGAGAGTTCGAAATGGATCGTGCCGTAAATTTGTATTTCTTCGCCAGGAGGAGTTAAAAATAAGAAAATTATTGCCTTTTATTCCGGCAAGACCGTACCAATTAGCACCCAAATGCTGCAGTCCAAATCGATTTTTAAATTGTAATTTTTCTGGAAGAATGGGTAATGGATTTGATTTCTTTGTTAAGTGTAGACAGTTTTCAAGTTCTATTGAAATAAATTGAATGCCAACTTATTCTAGGGTAAAAAATTTCATTAGAAATTGGCAACTTGGTGAGGCATAACGTGAAATATAGCTGCAAAGCAATTTAAGTATTTTAACCTCCATATGCGCTGGCAAAAGACAAGAAAAATGTAGTACATGTGTACAACAATGTGTACTTCCCCATGTTTTCAAGAGTGCAAAAATGTAAAATATCATTTGAATACTACATTTGCTCACAAATAAATAATCGCTGAATGTCACACACAAATTTGATATCAACAATTAGGGGTACTTTTTGGACCATTTGTTTTGGTCTGTGTGGTTTAAAACACAGCAGCGCAAGTGGAGGTTTAAAGAAGTAACTTTCAGATAAAAAACTTCTTCGGCATTGCAAATTAATAATTAAGCATAAATTTCTCATTATTTAAAAACTTTCCGAGAGGTACAGTTACTGTACTATAGTATGTATGTTTTGGCGTGACCTAAAAATTACAAATGAGATAGAACAAAACTATCACAAGATTATTGAACGCGAGCCAATCATCATGCGTATAATCAGTTATTGAATTATTTGTTGATTAATTATTTGTTCAAAAAAGTTAATTTTTTCATTTTTGTTTTAAATTTTGAATTTGAAATTGTTGAATTATTAAGTGAAAATGTTTGTTTTAAGTTCCGAATTATACATTTTTAAAAAATTAACTTAACATGTCACTTTATCAAATGAAATCATAATTATCAACAATTAATAAAAATTATCAATTTTTATTAATACAAATATATATGAATCATTAATATTTGTATCAATAAAAAAATATGTGCAATATATTATATTGAAATTCCTACCCTAGACTAACATATCAACAAATGACATATACGGAAACATTTTTAATCTTCCCGTTGAATTTCGTACTTTATGACTTTCCTTATTAACCATCAGTTTCCTCAATTTATCAACAACTGGCCACGGTAAGTTGCTAAGACTGTGCAAATGCTGATTAATAGAATTTCCGT
Organism: Oikopleura vanhoeffeni; assembly: GCA_004367855.1. Lineage (NCBI taxonomy): Eukaryota > Metazoa > Chordata > Appendicularia > Copelata > Oikopleuridae > Oikopleura > Oikopleura vanhoeffeni. The sequence continues at coordinate 78,691 of SCLH01002000.1, read as the reverse complement.
AGATTTTCTTCATTCTGCCGATTTGCCGTACTTTGTCATGTTTCAAATATGCATAGGAAAAAGTGTAGAAGAACATTTAGATGAAAAATATTTACTGAAAAAAACTCTCCCAGTTGTCTTGATGGAGAATGATCTCAAGGAATTAAAATAGTAATGGTTTTTTTTGTGGGAAATATTCTTCCAAAATGAAATCATTCTGGTAAAAAGTGAAAATTTGAAAATGTGGGAAGCGTCAATGGTTCCACAAAAATCGAAAAATGTTCAAAATTTTACTTTTTACCTAAAATGGTTTAACCAAAGTGCCTCTCAGTAGTAAATATACTGTCCACACCGTTAAGATTTCGGCTTTTAGAAACGACCGATTGAGTTATTAGATAGCTCGAAATGACCTTAAATATTCTAAAAAAATCTGACAAAAATCTGACTCCGACCATTTTTCAAAAAATATTTAGATTTATAATTCGTTTTTGAAAAAAAAATGAAAACTTGGTCCGATTCCGACCAATTTTGAGGAGCTATCTAAGAACTTCACCCGATAAGTCGTTTCCAAAAGTCGAAATGCAAACAGTGTTGACACGCTATTTAATCCTGTGAGGTAGTTAGATGGAAGAAAAGATAAAGGTTTACTAAGCTTTTGAGTCTTAAAAGCCGAAATCCACAATTTCTTTGTTAAACTTATTATCAAATAATACGTAATTTACTATCAATAATATCTCTTAGCAGATCTTGAGAAAATTACTTTTCAAACATGTCCCTAAAATCTGATAATAATCAGAGTGTAGTAAATCTTTGCAGGCAGTCTGCTGTAGTAATTTTTGCGCGTCTTTAACCCAATAAATCTTATCGAAGACTTCTTGTAATGATTGATTCCTTATACATTTTCTGTCATTACAGTGGTTCATGATTTAATACAAAATTCGACCTGATTTGCAATTTTCTACTCGATTTTTTTGAAATTAATTCGTCATTTTTCTCTCAATACTTGTCTGTGGCTTGAAATATAGATTAAAATGAATTATAGACGTTGTACTTTTTTGCAGTAAATATGCCTTTTCTCATATATTATTTTGTAGCTTTTTTTCGATTTTCTTGACTTTGAAAACGGGCTTTTTATTGGCAGACCGCCCTTAAGCTGAGTATTGGACCGTGGCCAAAAAAGAAAGGATGCCTTTCTGAAATAAATTGAATTATTTTTTTACAATGGACGTTTTTTCGATTAAAGAAAATTTCAAACGGTTACATCAATTGTAGGGTTTTGAATAAATCACACAAACTAAGCAGTGCTTAGTAAGCACCCACTTGCTCAATAAATTACTCGCTAAGTTATTACTAGTCGTATAATTAAGTGAAACAATGCATTTTCCAACCAAAGTGAGTCAATTTAAGTGACTCTAAAGTTAAAAGGATGTTTAAACCGGTCACATTTCGGCTTTTGGAAACAACTCATCATATTAAGTTTTTATATGGGCTATAGCTCAAATTGACCACCCTGTGTGGTCTACACATATTAAGAGAAAAATGAAATCGACCAATCCGAATCGGACCATTTTTTCTATTTACCCAATCAAATAGTCACGATCTGTCGGTTAAGGGCCCTTAATTCATATATATATGTGTGGGCATTTTGAGCTATCTTAAAATCAATCGATACCTTAAAAATATCCCTTTCCGAGGAAGATAGATATTTTCTAGTTTGGTCTAGTACATTGGTACTACTGAAGATACATAATGTACTAGAGTCTATATAATGTAACTAGACCAAACTAGAAAATATCTATCTTCCTCGTAAAGGGATATCGACACAAACCTGTTATCGCAGTGTGCGTCAGTTTATTAAAAGTTGTACGGTCCGTAATTTTTACAAAATATTGTTTGAACGAAGGGTCGAAACAATTGTACCGAATCTACTCTAACATTTTGAGTTGAATAAAAACACGGTGTTATTATTCAATGAAGAATCTTTATATCCCTTTATGACCTTTTGATTAATCTGATAGATGTGGGTTGAGGGAGCCAATCCTAACACTCCTAAGACCCCTTCTAGCCACTCATGAGGCCGCTTTCTCTTCTTTTCAGCCCAAATCTATTAGATTAATCAAAAGGTCATAAAGAGATATGTCAAAAAACAGCTTTTTATTATTTAGTTCAGGTGAACCTGGCTTAAAAAGACTGATTTTAATATGATCATTTTCGAATTCTTGAAATATTGCTCTACACATGATTTGGATGCAAATAAAATGAAGCATTTTGCGGCACTTTTCGGATTTCAAATATTTTCTGCTTTAGAAATTCGTTACATTAGTCTACTTAACGCATTTTTAAAGTATCTGGATTACATCACCATGTAGAGTTTGAAAAAAGTTTTTTTTGATAGGTCTCGTCAAAAAGCCAGGTAAAGAAACCGAAATTATGCATTTGATGTGATAATCACATTGTGATTTATTTGGAACTTAGAGCAGATTGATTTGAAACGGAAAATTGAAGTGAATATAATTTAAAGGAAGTTGAAATACAAAAGAATGATGGGTAAGTTGAAAGATTTAAAAATATATAAAAAACTATTTTTTTGGAAAAACAATATTTCGGATTCGTGAAATTTTTTTTTGGTGCTTTATTTTCTTCGATAAGCTGCTGTATTTGCCCTTGGATTTTTACAACATTTTTGTCATTTTCATCAATACGTTGCTTGATTTTCATGAGAGAATCAATGATTTTAATTTGGTTACTAATCTCATCGTCGGAAATCAAATCGAAGCCAAATTCTACTTTTTTTTGATGAATGCATAAATTTTGAATAATTCCATTCAGAGCTTCAGATAGAGGTACACTCCCGCTATCATTTGATTTGTCTATCAGGGGGTTTTAAATTTTAAGAAAGTCGGAAAAATTTCTTTAGGAAAGTGCCATTATTAGAAAGCATTTTAGATTTAAGCGATTGAACGGTTTTCGATGTGATTACTCTTATGACTTGACATTTGCAATTGTTTTTTTGTCAGCTGTCATGTCATAAGAGAAATTTTCTCATCGGAGATCTTGAAGTCCCACAAATTAAATCGAGAGAGGAAACTAATATGACTAAAATATTTAAATATTTTTTAGCAATTAATGCTAATACTATACAAAAAATATAGGAGAACTTAACGTTCTGGACGTTCCGGGACGCCTAATTTATTTATTTTTAATGCAAAACTAAGGAAAATTATAAATTATTTGTCTCGGGAGTCCTGATTCTGGAATTCTTCCGTACCTTTTGTTCTGTAGGGTTACCGAAAATTAAAAGTAACCGAAAGTAATTTTCGAATATTGGCAGGAAAAAATATTTTCGGATATTGAAAAAATAAGTTTTTAAATGTCCTTAAATTAAGGACCCCTTCCTTTAGATGATCTTCCGTGTGACGTTTCGGACGATTCAAGAGAATTTTTTCCGGTATTTTTCGTATGTTGGCGGTATGTTTTCCGGTATGTTGGCGTTTCCAAAAATGCGTAGGCGTGTAAGGCAAAAAGATACGAATTTGTAGAAAAACGTAGGCGTGTTATTCCATTTATTTGATTCCCTATGTACAATATTTTTGGCGGAACTTTAACTAAAATTAATTTTAACATTCAGACTATTTCAAGACGAAAAAACCTGTGGCTATGGGCGAGGATTCATCAATTATTAGATTATCGTTTGATGGTTCAGACATTTTCTTCTCAACAACGATTTTCTTTATGGCCACTTTCTTTCTGCTCCTGGTCGACATTCTTGAAATTTTTATTGGGTCGGTAACTTTGAGAGAATTTTTTTTTACTGGAGTATAATCAACTATAAAATAAAATTCATATCTTTCACTTGAATATAAAATATAACAGAGGGCATAAAACGTCCGAAGTGCCAAATTTCCCGAAAAAAACTACACAACTTCAGGTCTGGTGTCGAGAATTAACCAATATTTTCTCGACCAATCATAACTTTTTATTAAAGTTTTTGTCGAATTGGATCAAGCGCCTACGCATTTATTTGAATTTTGCAAAGTTTACATTTTCTATGTCGAACGCTAAGGTCGGTTTTTTAAGGTTTTCCAAATGTGATTTCGACTGGAAGAACTAGACAAGATAGCGAAAAATAGTATTTTGCACGTGAAACCTTGGAAAAAATTATACGACAGAAATTTTTTAGGCTTCCTAGGTTGATCACGTGACCGGAAATCAGTCATCGAAATTGCTCAAAATTACCGAAATAACCGTTTTTTGCAAATTCCCGGTGAACCGGTAATCACCGGAAAAAAAGGAAAATTTCTCGATAAAAAAATTAGCCAAACAGGGCCTTTAGGATACTCAGATTAGCCATATTGTAGAACTGTCCTTTATCTTGTAAAAAACAAATCTCAATTTTTATATTGTATGCATACACTCCTTCACACATAAGCGACACAAGAGGACCTAAGCCCAAATGGAAAAACTATCTCCTCCCAGGTTTCATGTCGAAATTAGCTGAAATTT
>SCLH01002000.1:57419-68196 GCA_004367855.1 Oikopleura vanhoeffeni | reverse complement strand
TCCCGCTGATTTTGCCTGTTCGACAATATTTGGTTCCAGCATTTCTTTAGTTACTTTAACTTTTGTGAATATGAAGGGAAATCCAAGGTCCTCGTACTTTTTTTGCACGTCTCTAGGAGTTTCAATGTCCACTTTTATAAGACCAAAAAATTTTTCTGTTCTTTAAAGGGTTTAATTATTGAAAATATAGAAATTGTAAGCTGAAAATAACCGGTTGAGTTATCATTTTCTTGTGGCTTTAAACGGACCTTAAAAATAGAAGGGCCAGAATAGTCTATGGTCTTAGTAAAAAATAGCCTAGAAAAGATCACTCCCTCCTATTTTTAGTCCGCTCGAAGACGTATAAAAATTTAAACTCAACAAGAACAATTCTTAAACCCATAACGAACCGCCTCGATTATTTTTTCATTTGTTATATCACGTTTACCAAGAAAGCAACTTAATTTTGCATCATATTGCACGTTGCGTTTTATTTGATTCCATTGGCAACTGTACATACAAATTAGCTCATCAACTCCATTTTGCACTACGGATAAGCGTTGTTGTTCAGCAGCAATTTCGGACTCTTTTTGAATCGATTTTCGGCAATTATGTGGGCATTGGTGAACATGGCAACCCATATATTCAAATGCGATTTTATATGAAAGTTGGTTGTCATCATACTCTTCAGCAAGAAATCCATCAACAAAGAAACCGTTAACCATTTGTTCACCACCGTTAAGCGCATGTTTGATTTGACATCTATACCCATGTCGACTATTCTCATACTTAAAATAAGTTTTAGATTNAGTTTTTTATTTAGCTAATTTCATACTTCTAGCCATTCAATAGCTTCTAACGATGACCGTTTGCCTGACTGATGCATAGATTTGATTTTGAAATACGTCTGATTTGGTTCTTTTTCGAACAATAAACCAGGCCCTGTTGGAAGATCTTGGCTTAACGCGTATGGATAAAGCTTTAAGGGTTCAAATAGATCCACACAAAAATGTAACTCTATGAGTCAAAAAAAATATGCTAAAAAATTACACGCAGTCATTGGTTCAGAAGTTTCTTAGTGTAGTCGAAGAAAATCAGCTCTGATCGGACCAATCAGATTACTGCGTATTTTTTGACTATATTTTATTTGACTCATATTGTATCTATTAATTTATCAAGGGAATTCACTTTTAAAGAAATTTGATTTTTATTATCAAGTTGAACCTTTAACGAATTAAAATCAAGCATTGTTAATCGCTCGTAGTTTTCACCATTTGTAGCTTTATAAACAATTTCTGGTCGAGTATACTGGTTAGGTTGAACACTCATCATTCGTTTATTTAAAACCATGCAAATGCCACCTCTTAACCCACTATGAAAATTAGTTTAATTCAAAATTAGTGATTAAAAAAATATAACTCACGCTCTGATTTCTTCATTGAATTTCTTGAATTGTTGTCCGAAGGAATAAATTGGTGCAGAATCTTCATCAAAATTTGTATATGCAACATACTCAGCAACACCTGGTAATGACATAAACTTATGCACATTGACACCAAAATCGGCTAAAAATCCTTGACCATATGCCTCAATACTACTNCAAAGTAAATGACAATCATTCATATTGTATGCCTTGAGATACTCCAGCATATTGTTGCAGTTATTATTGAAATAAACTTCTGATGCTTCATATTTATCTGGAGATGTATGCAGTAGCTTCAGCAATGGCGAGTCATCTATGTCAGTTTTGAAAAATATAACTTCATCAATAATTTCGACAGACGCATCTAAAACATCTTGTTCAAATCCATAATATTCGGCAATGTCACTAAATATTGCATTAAATAGAGCTTATTACATCTATAAATCATAAAAAAAATAAACTTCGTTATATGTTTACCTTGTATTCTCCCAAATGCCATTTTTAAGGTAGCGATTGCAAACTGCAGTTAATTCTTCGATGTAATCTACTGGGATTTGTCGTGAAAGACTGGACTTTGAACATCCGTATATTTGGGTAAGCTTGCGCACAGTTCACTAAATCATTCGGTTCAACAGAGATTTTTGTACTGGGATAAATTGGATTTGGAATCACGATTTGCAAACACGGGTGCTTTATAGCCAAAGTGTCAAGAGTCACTTTGGACTGAAAATTAATTGTTAGTATTCCGGAACAATGTCAACCAAAACTCTGTGAACGTATTATAAATTAAAGCTCACCTAGAAAAATTTAAAAAGTCACGGAATATCAAGTCACTGTATCTCAGTTCCATGACACCACTGCCTCGTTTGATGCAAGAAATCTTTTGAAATAAATCTTCATCTTCGGAAAAGTAATCCAAAAGTGGGGAAAGCAAAACATTTAAATCGTACTTTTCTAAATATATATAATTATTTTCAATTTTGATAAAATTTCCTGAAGTAGTTGTGAGATCGAATAAAGTTTTAGTCTTATAACTCACCACCATTCCATGCATAATTTGGAAGCTTGAAAATGTTCTTCAGNTATCGCAATTTTTGATCAATTGAAGTTTTTTCTGCAACAGATAAGCCACTGAAGTTTTCATCCTTGACTTTCTCGTAATACATCTCAAGGCCATCGACAATAGACTGTGGAACTTCGCGAAACAAAGCCAATCGTAGTTCTTTGAGCTTATTTACAAATTGCCGTATAATTTTACGCAAACTTTCAGGCAGCATGTCGTCTCTAACAAAGAAAAATTCTCGTTCTGGACCAAAATTTACTTTGACAGCAATAGATAAGAGCTGATGACTGCTGAGTAAATTATAAATATCGTCGTCATTATCTTTAAACATTGCTGTTTCGATGTCATACACGCTGAAAAACATATTTTCCCAGTTCTCAGAGGGCAAAATACCTTCTCTTGCAAGCTGTTGTTGAATTTGTGCATCTGGTATGCTGTAAGCTTTCTGTTTATAGGTAGTTTTCGTAAAAGCAGTACAACTTAACGAATGTGTCTGTATTTTGTGATAATCATTAGTTCCAAAAAAACATGTTTTGGTAGGACATTGATAATAGTTCAGATAATCAGCTTGGTCGATAAAAATAATCATTTGATCAAGCTTAAGTTCATCGGTTTCCTTGAAGTTGTTCAGCTCAATCACAAGTTTTTCCTTAAAAACAGTGTCGACAACTTTCGTTGTATGACGTTTTTTCTGCTGCTTTTTAATCACCCAAAACTGAAGACCAACTTTAAAAGTTTTTTGAAAATCAACTAAGTCTTCAGTCACATGTACGTAATCTTTTCCCCACTTAAGTTTCAACTTTTCACAATATTGTGTGAACTTGGTTCCACATAACTTTGGATGAAGACGTTTTGTGAGGGCGTCAAAGAAGGGCATTTCGCGAAAATGTGGAGAAAAATCATTTCCATCATAATCATTATCGCTCAAAAAACTGTCAATATCTATTACAAGCTGCAAGTTGGTCAAAGAAGGCTTTGAAAACCGATCGAAAGTTGAACTCAAGAGATTGACTGTTTTTATTTCAGACGTCTTTGATTTAGAACTTGAAAAACTTTTAGTTACCAATGCCCTTTTTGAACACTTTGTCCATATGTTTATTTGAAGTTTTAAATCTTGTTCATAAACTTCAATGTTCTTGAAATTCGGATCACCAAATCCTTCCAAGTATGTTTCGGTTCTGATGGCTCTTGATAGGCGCGAATATCTCTTTTTTAGGGCGTCTTTTGAACTTGCAGACGGCCAGTCTTGATGGTAAAAAGCCAATTGAAGTTCGATACATTGATAAAAACTATAATCTTCAGCTGACGCCGGAAATTTGAACATATTTGTACTTGTTCTAGACATGTTTTACCGAATTATAATTTCTGAAAAAAATTATTATTAATAAAAGCTGCAATATTTCGTTTTATGAAAAATAAGATCAATTTGACGAACAGTACATTGCGAAAAAACAATTGCCTTCAAGGCTAATGTGATGACAATTTTTGTCAATTATTTTTCAGTTTCAATGCCAATAAGATAATTAGACGTGAATTTGGTCATTCCGAAAAAAAAATGCGTTTTAAAATTAAGTGTTGCAAACAAAACGTAATTTAGGAGTTAATTGAGTGTGATTATTTGGTTTGAGGTATCAATAAAATCAATTTTATTCGCTTTCTGTCATTTCGTCAATTTTCTGTCTAGAAATTCTTTTTCGCTTGACTGTTTTCAGCAATTTTGAGCGTCCAAATCTCCTGAAGTATATTCAATTAGTTAATTATTATTTGAAAGTGCTTCATAGCTATATAAGGCTTATTAAATTGTTTGGATTTAACACGAAACAAATTTAGGGTTTAGTAAAAACATAAATGCATAATTTTAAGTTTGTGCTCACCTTTCAAGACTCTTTTGGAGTTTTTCATCATCATTATTTGCAAGCAATTGATGAAAAGATTGAAGAGAGTCATCTTGCTCCTGGAAATTGTCATCAATTAGATCTGCTAGATCAGATTCGCTGTCTTCAGAACTTCTGTCACTGGCAATAATTAGCGACTGTTTTGGTTTTCTTAAATCAACTCCATCTTTTTCGTTGTCACAAGACTCTGGAAATACTTGAGGTCTATTAACATTTGAGCAGCTAGCAATTTTTAATTTGAAACATCCAAGTTGGTTATTTCGAGGTTTAATGATCAAATCTTCAGAATCACTTGACGAAGTGCCAGAATTGAATAAGTACGAGCGTTTTCTTGCACTTAGCTTTCTTTTTGTTGTCCAATTTTTCAATGAATGAGCCTGACAATCACCAGTTGATTCACTTGAAGATATATCTATAATAATGGACGATTTTTTTTTAGACATTTGGAGGTTTTCTTGCTGCGATTTCAAAGAGAGATCGACAGAATCACTAGATGAGCTCGAAGAATCCAATATATATGCTCGTTTTCGTACGCAAATATTGTTTTTTCTTTTCAATTTATCAGAAATTGGTTCCACCTCATCTTCGGAAATACAGGTGGAATCACCTGATGTTATCACGAACGGTTCGAATAGAGTAGGTACAGATTTGAGTTCATCCTCAGATTCGCTCATATGGTCAATAAAATAACTAAAAAGAGTTGATTTGATGACTGGGTTTGCAAGTAGCTCATCGTCAGAGCTATCATCAGGCAAAAGGGTTGCCAATTGATCAATAATTGGACATCCTTCATCAAAGTCACCAGTAAGTTCTTTGGTCATTTTTCGGTCAATTGCATCGTCTGTCACACAGCTCGGTTCTTTAATGATGAGAGAAACACAATTGGTATTTTGAAAAATCCTAAAAAATAAATTATGATCAATAATAAGCAACTTCATTGTAATTTTATGCATTAACTTTGAGAAGAAATTTTCTTACTTGTGAAAAACTCGACTAGGAACTCTTCTTTCCAAAAATGAAGGCTTTCCTTCGATGAAAGCTCCATATTCCAATTTGAATGAAATACATTCTTTCATCGTAGCATATCCTTCGAAAGTTGCTTGATAAATCTCTCTGCATTGTGTTGATCCAATCGAACTCCCATGGCTTCTTTTTAAAGCACATGTAGTGATAAAAGGCGACATTTCTGGCCACGTCTGAATCTGAAAATAAGAATAAAAAGAACCTTTTTTTAACAAAATATCGATGGAATATTTTTCCAGAATTTCTGAAAAAAAATGATGCGGTTTGAAAACCGTAAAACCAGAAAAATATCATTTGTTTTCTTCATTTTAAACCGTATGAGGCAAGTTCAATATTATCCTGGAAATTTAAGTTAAATAACTTAAACTAATGAATTCTGTCGAATGGCGCGCCACCTATCTAGCACCCTTAACTCAAAAACGGTTGGTTCTTTTCAAATTTTGACGATCAGTGGCTATTTTTTGAACAATTTGGTTGATAATTTGATGTGAAAACACACTGCGGAACTTTTCAAATTTAAGTTCTAATACGTTTAAGCCGGGCGCCAAGTTAAGTTGCAAACCATTTTTCTATCGCCCTAACTCAAAAACGGTTGGTCCTTTTTTAATCTTGACATTCAGTAGCTATTATTTGATCACTTTGGTTATCAATTTTATGTAAAAACACACTGCGGAAAAATCTAAATTAAAGTTCTGATACGTTTAAGCCGAGCGCAAAGTTAAGATATTTAAATCAAATTTTAAAAGTGTCTGATTTTCGCGCGCCGCTATTTTAGCGCATATAATTTCTTAAGGGTTGCATTAAAATAACTTTAAATATGATTTACATATAGTCCGGACAATATTATTAAAAAATGGTTAAAAATGCTCTCTTCGCGTCCGCCAGGGAAAAAAAATATTTTTTGAGAAAATTTACGAAATTAATTTTTGTCCAAAATTTTTTTGTTCATTAAAATTTTTGTCAATTTTGAGTGCATTGAGATGAAAATTTAATTTAACTCAAAAATACTTGAAAATTGAGACAAAAAAGTTTTTCGTTTTAGGCAACGGTTTCCGAACCGCAGTGATTTTCCGTGAATTTAATCTAATATATGTAGAAAATTGAGAAAAAAATATTTTTTTTGCGATTTTTTAAAAAGGGTCCTTTCGAATCCTTATATTTTCACTATATATGTAAAAAAACTTTCTGAACGATTAAAACACATACAAAAAATTCATTGCCTTGTGAGATGAAAGAAAGCGGCGAAAGATACTTAAACAAATTTTAAAAGTGTTCTGATTTTCGCGCGGCCGCTATTTTAGCGCATATATTTCTTAAGGGTTGCATTAAAATGACTTTAAATGTGATTTACACATAGTCCGGACATTATTCAAAAATGGTTAAAAATGCTCTCTTCGCGTCCGCCAGGGAAAAAATATTTTTTTGAGAAAATTTACGAAATTAATTTTGTCCAAAATTTTTTTGTTCATTAAAATTTTGTCAATTTCGAGTGCATTGAGATGAAAATTCAAATTTAACTCAAAAATCACTTGAAAATGAGACAAAATAAGTTTTTTGGTTTTCAGGCAACGGTGTTTCCGAACCGCAGTGATTTCCGTGAAATTATCAATATATGTAGAAAATTTGAGAAAAAAATATTTTTTCTGCGATTTCTCTCAAAAAAGGTCCTTTGAATCCTTATATTTTTTCACTATAATATGTAAAAACTGTTGAACATTAAACACATACAAAAAATTGACTTGGCTTGTGAGATGAAGAAAAGCGGCGAAGATACTTAAACAAATTTTAAAGTGGTCGATTTTCGCGCGCCGCTATTTTAGCGCATATATTTTCTTAAGGGTTTTTAAATACTTTATGTGATTTACACATAGTCCGGACAATTATTAAAAATGGTTGAAAATGCTCTCTTCGCGTCCGCCAGGGAAAAAAATATTTTTTTGAGAAAATTTACGAATTAATTTTTGTCCAAAATTTTTTTGTTCATTAAAATTTTTGTCAATTTCGAGTGCATTGAGATGAAAATTCAATTTAACTCAAAAATCACTTGAAAATGAGAGACAAAATAAAGTTTTCGGTTTTAGGCAACGGTTTTCGAACCGCAGTGATTTCCGTAATTAATCTAAATATATGTAGAAAATTTAAGAAAAAATATTTTTTTGTGATTTTCTCAAAAAAGGGTCCTTTTGAATCCTTATATTTTCACTTAATATGTAAAAATACTTTCTGAACATTAATACACATACAAAAAAATTCGACTTGCCTTGTGAGATGAAGAAAGCGGCGAAAGATAAAAAACAAATTTTAAAAGTGTCTGATTTTCGCGCGCCGCTATTTTTGCGCATATATTTTCTTAAGGGTTGCATTAAAATTACTTTAAATGTATTTACATATAGTCCAGACAATTATTCAAAAATGTTAAAAAATGCTCTCTTCGCGTCCGCCAGGGAAAAAATATATTTTTTAGAGAAATTTACGAAATTAATTTTTGTCCAAAATTTTTTGTTCATTAAAATTTTTTGTCAATTTCGAGTGCATTGAGATGAAAATTCAAATTTTACTCAAAAATCACTTGAAATAAAGACAAAATAAAAGTTTTTTGGTTTAGGCAACGGTTTTCCGAACCGCAGTGATTTTCCGTGAAATCTATCTAATATATGTAGAAAATTTGAAAAAAAAATTTTTTTTTGCGAATTTTCTCAAAAAAGGGTCCTTTGATCCTTATATTTTTCACTCATAATATGTAAAAAAACTTTCTGAACATTAATACACATACCAAAATTCAACTTGGCTTGTGAGATAAAAGAAAGCGGCGAAGATACTAAAACAAATTTTAAAAGTGTCTGATTTTTTCGCGCGCCGCTATTTTAGCGCATATATTTTCTTAAGGGTTGCATTAAAATGACTTTAAATGTGATTTACACATAGTCCGGACAAATTAAAAAATGTTAGAAAATGCTCTCTTCGCGTCCGCCAGGGAAAAAATATTTTTTTGAGAAAATTTACGAAATTAATTTTTGTTCCAAATTTTCTTGTTCATTAAAAATTTTTTCAATTTCGAGTGCATTGAGATGAAAATTCAAATTTAACTTAACAATCACTTAAAAATGTCAAAAAAATAAAAGTTTTTTGGTTTCAGGCAACGGTTTTCGAACCGCAGTGATTTTCTGTGAAATTCAATCGAAATATATGTAGAAAATTTGAGAATAAAATATTTTTTCTGCGATTTTCTAAAAAAAGGGTCCTTTAAATCCTTATATTTTATCACTATATTATGTGAAAATAGTTTTTGAACATTAATACACATACAAAAAATTAGACTTGGCCTTGTGACTTAAAAGAGAGCGGCGCAGGATACTAAAACAAATTTTAAAAGTGTCTGATTTTCGCGCGCCGCTATTTTAGCGCATATAATTTCTTAAGGGTTGCATTAAAATTTACTATTAAATGTGATTTACACATAGTCCCGGACCAATTTTTAAAAAATGGTTTGAAAATGCTCTCTTCGCGTCCCGCCAGGGAAAAAAATATTTTTTTGAGAAAATTACGAAATATTATTTTTGTGCCAAAATTTTTTGTTCATTGAAAATTTTTTGTCAATTTCGAGTGCATTGAGATGAAAATTCAAATTTAACTACAATCACTTAAAAATGTCAAAAAAAAAGAGTTTTTTGGTTTCAAGCAACGGTTTTCGAACCGCAGTGATTTTCCGTGAATTCAATCAATATATGTAGAAATTTGAGAAAAAATATTTTTTTCTGCGATTTTCTCAAAAAAGGGTCCTTTAATCCTTATATTTTTTCACTATATTATGTGAAAATAGTTTTTGAACATTAATACACATACAAAAAATTAGACTTGGCCTTGTGAGTTATAAAGAGAGCGGCGCAGGATACTAAACAAATTTTAAAAGTGTCTGATTTTCGCGCCGCCGCTATTTAGCGCCATATAATTTCTTAAGGGTTGCATTAAAATTACTTTAAATGTGATTTACACATAGTCCGGACGAATTTTTATAAAAATGGTTGAAAATGCTCTCTTCGCGTCCGCCAGGGAAAAAAAGTATTTTTTTGAGAAAATTAACGAAATTTATTTTTGACCAAAATTTTTTGTTCATGAAAATTTTGTCAATTTCGAGTGCATTGAGATGAAAATTCAAATTTAACTTAACAATCACTAAAAAGTGTCAAAAATAGAGTTTTCGGTTTATAGGCAACGGTTTTTCGAACCGCAGTGAGTTTCGTGAAATTTCAATCTGAAATATATGTAGAAAATTTGAGAAAAAATATTTTTTTCTGCGGATTTTCAAAAAAAGGGTCTTTGAATCCTTATATTTTTCACTAATTATGTGAAAATAGTTTCTTGAACATTAATACACATACAAAAATAAGACTTGGCCTTGTGAGTATAAAACGAGAGCGGCGCAGTACTTAAAACAAATTTTAAGAAGTTGCTCCTGATTTTCGCGCGCCGCTATTTTAGCGCATATAATTTCTTAAGGGTTGCATTTAAAATTACTTTAATGATTGTTTGTTTTTTTACACAATGTCCGGTAGCAATTATTAAACATATGGTGAAAAAATCTCTCTTCGCGTCCGCCAGGGAAAAAAATTATTTTTTAGTATATATTTACGGAAATTTATGTTGACCAATAATGTTTTTGTTTCATGATGATTTTGTGTCAGATTTCGAGTTGGCATTGAGAGTTGAATAATTCAAAGTTATCAACTAACATCGTTTATAAAAAAATTCAAATAAAAATAAGAGTTGGTTCTAAGCATTGTACTTTCGAATCGCGTTAGGAGTTTCCGTGAAATTGCATATCGAAATATATGTAGTAATAGATTGGAGAAAATTGTNAGCGCATATAATTTCTTAAGGGTTGCATTAAAATTACTTTAAATGTGATTTACACATAGTCCGGACAATTTTTAAAAAATGGTTGAAAAATGCTCTCTTCGCGTCCGCCAGGGAAAAAAATATTTTTTTGAGAAAATTTACGAAATTTATTTTTGACCAAAATTTTTTTGTTCATTGAAAATTTTTGTCAATTTCGAGTGCATTGAGATGAAAATTCAAATTTAACTTAACAATCACTTAAAAATGTCAAAAAAATAAGAGTTTTTTGGTTTCAAGCAACGGTTTTCGAACCGCAGTGATTTTCCGTGAAATTCAATCGAAATATATGTAGAAAATTTGAGAAAAAAATATTTTTTCTGCGATTTTCTCAAAAAAGGGTCCTTTAAATCCTTATATTTTTCACTATATTATGTGAAAATAGTTTTTGAACATTAATACACATACAAAAAATTAGACTTGGCCTTGTGAGTTAAAAGAGAGCGGCGCAGGATACTAAAACAAATTTTAAAAGTGTCTGATTTTCGCGCGCCGCTATTT